>VMDO01011827.1:0-64993 GCA_007922755.1 Pedetes capensis | reverse complement strand
GGTTAGGATTATGTTTCCTCCTAGGTTTACAGTTTGGGTTAATTTTAGGGTTTTGCCTAGGGTTAGGGTTAGTATAAGGGTTAGGGTGCATGGATGGATGGTGGATGGATGGATGGTGGATGGATGGATGGGTGGTGGATGGATGGGGGGATGGATGGATGGGGGATGGGTGCATGGGAGGATGGATGGATGGTGGATGGATGGATGGATGGATAGGTGGTTGGATAGATGGTGGGTGGATAGGTGGGTGGATGGATGGTGGGTGGGTGGATGGATGGGTGGTGGATGGATGGTAGATGGATGGATGGATGGGTGGTTGGATAGACAGTGGGTGGACAGGTGGATGGATGGATGGTGGGTGGGTAGATGGGTGGGTAGATGGGTGGGTGGATGAGTGAGTGGATGGTGGATAGGTGGATGAATGGGTGGGTGGATGCTGGATGGATGGGTGGGTGGGCGGATGGGTGGATGGTGGATGGATAGGTGATGGATGGATGGATTGGTGATGGATGGATGGTGGATGGCGGGTAGGTGGATTGTGGGTGGGTGGATAGATGAGTGGGTGGATGGGCGGGAGGGAGGATGATGTGTGGATGGAGTTATGGGCAAGGAGCTAGGTCAGGAGCTAGGTCGGCCCCTGATCCCGCAGTGCACCCTGGGAGCGTGACCCCCCTCCTGGGGTGAGCCAGGTCTGACCCCAGTGCTGCCCCCCAGGCTCCCACCTCCCCCCAGGCACCTCAGTCTGAGCTGAGCGTCTTCCCAAGCCTCATCCTCTACCAGCCCCCATGGTCGTCTGGCCCCAAGCCTTGACCCAGGTCAGTCTTCGGTCCCTACAGAGCCCCAACTCTGCCCTCATGCCAAGGCATCTCTGTGAGCCCTCCTCTGGAAGGAGCCAGATCCATGGGAGACAGTGACTCCAGGAGGGTCCCCTACACAGCCCCATGCCACTGTCCTGTCCAACAGGTATTAAGCACCAACTGTGTGCAAGCCCCTGTACTCGCTCAAAGCTAGGCTCTCACCCATTGCAAGACAGCATCTAGTTACTGTGATCCCAGTGAATGACTAAGGTCATTTCATCTGGTCATTAAATGTGAGAAAGAAAAGATGCAGGGCTATTGGACAGAGAGACGAAGGAAGGCTGTTGGTCCCAGTGGGCCTCTGCAGAGAGCAAATGCCTGAGCAGGGACTGAAGATGGAGAAGGATCCAGCTGGGAGGTAGGCATGGGGAAAGATGTTCTGACCAGGGGCAAGAGCACGTGCAAAGGTACTGGGGCAGGAATGCATTGGTGGTGCTGGAGGACAGTAAGAGGTCAGCTCTGTGCACACGGGTTCCCCTGCCCCAGGAGGGGCCCCGTGCACACGCCTGCACATGCTCACACAGACAGTACCTGAAGTCCACGTTTTGGTACAGGTTGGGTTCAATTCTCACGGTGGCGTCCTCTTCATCCTCAGCTCTGCAGAGACAGGGTAGGGGTGAGGCTGAGCCAGGGCAGATCGGCCTCGGTTCCCCAACTGGGGCTCACGAGTGATAGGACGCAGCAGAGGGTTGGGCTGCCCGGCTCCCAGGCAGGAGGTGGGGAACTGAGTCAGGGCTCTGAAGAGGAGCAAGGAACTGAGTGCCCTCGGGCTTGGGCTTGAGCCAGGGAAGGGGCCAGGGAGGGCCAGGAAACGGTGGGGACGGCAGCAGGCGGCCAGCGCTGGACATTGGAGGGGAGGCCCGCGGCTCCCACCTGGGTTTGGAGCACCAGACGCGGTTAGCCAACATCAGCAGGAAGACCAGGAACAGGAAGCCGACCACGGCCGCCAGGCCCACCAGCCACGGCTTCAGGCGCCGCTCTGTGGCTGAGAGAGGCGGTCCGAGGAGGGGGATCCGCATGGGAGGGGCGGGGCCGAAGGGGGTCTGGGGAGAAGCGGGTCCTGGAGGGGGCGGGGCTTGGGAAGGAGGAGGTTGGCGGGCTCCAGGGGGTGCTGAGAGGGGAGGGGTTACCAAGGAGGAGGGGACCCGGAGGGAAAAGTGGGGCTCCACGGGGGTCTCAAAGGGGTTCTGGGGGATGGGAGGGTCTTTGAGAGGCGGGGCTTGGGGAAAAGGCGGAGCCTCCGCGGCGGAAAGGAGTCTCACGGGGGTTGGGGGAGACCGGCGTGGGGAGGGGTCAGGGTCCCGGCGGGGACGGGCTCAGACGGGGCGACAGCAGGGGTGCAGGGCTGGGGCACCCCCGGCTGCCGCTGCGCCCTCTCGCAGCCTCAGTTTCCCATCATGGGCAGTGGGGAGAAGGCAGCCGATGCCCCGACCCCGCTTACCCTCCTGGGCCTCTGCGGGCGACAGGAGCAGGGCAGCGAGCAGGGCGATCGTCGCCAGGGCGTCCATGGCGGTGCAGAGCCAGCGGCCGGGTGCCGTGGTAAGGGGGAGGCAGCTGGGCAGAGTCTGCACTGGTGTAACATTAACCCAGCCGCTCCCGCCGGGGCCTCCGCCTCGGGCCACCCCTGGGCTGCTGGCTCCCCATCGTGCAGCCCGAGCCCAGCAGCGGTGACCTTGACCTCCTGCCCCTGCCCAGCCCTGCCTGCGCACTCTGGGCGCTCAGCAACACCCAGTGCCATTGTCACCTTGGGGCTGCGCGAGGCCCCACGCTCAGCAGCTTTGCTCATTCTATGTGCTTCCCTTGCACCCGCACAAGTTTGCCACACCTGGTTTACAGAGCCCAGGATGAGCAGCCGGGGTCAGCGCCCACGTGCGAAGCCAGGTCCCTTTTACACCTGTTTACATCGCTGCCGCCAGGCTCCCGGCCCTGGGCACAGCTGGGCAAGGGTCACCGCCAGCTGCCTGCCTTCGAATCTGGATGCCCCGGGCAGGAGGGGAACAGGGCTGCCCCAGGCCATGGATGATTCACACTGCAGACTCTCAGCCCTCAGCTTGGTCCTTAAGTTGATCAGATAGAGCGCCCTGCGGGGCAAAGGGGGCCCCACCTTGGTGCCACCGGAGCAGCCGCGCTCTGGGCACGTGCAGGGAAGGCCTGAAGCAGCAGCCACCGCAGTGCCCTCAGCCAGCACCTTGGGCGGCCGAGGCGGGAGGACAGCGAGCTCCAGGCTGGCCTGGGCCTCGCCAGAGCCTTTCTCCACCTGGGGAGATCTCATCTCCAGGTGGGGGCGGAGCCGGGGGCGGTGGCCACACCTGGGATCCCAGCGCTCGGGAGGCTGAGGCAGGAGACCACAGTTTGGAGGCGCGAGGCAGCCTGTGCAACTTAGCAAGACCCTGCCTCAAAATAAAACATAAAGGGGTTGGCGGTGCAGCTGAGGGGTGGAGCACTTGCAAAGCATGGGTCAAGCTCTGGGTTCAGAACCTCCCATGCTGAAATTTAAACAAAGGCTAAAGCCATCACCCATGTGCTTATATAGCGCCTGCTGTATACCTGGTGATTCCTCGCTTCCTGAAGTCTGGGCACTGTTGGGTAGATGGGCCAATCCCCAGCGCTCTGTGGAGCCCCAGCCCCCGTATCAGCCATGGCCCCACTTCAGGCTGCTTGTCGTGTTGTTGTTAGGTGCCATTGAGTCGGTATCCGACTCATAGCGACCCTCTGTACAACAGAGGAAACACTATTGTCAGTGCTTCTCTGCTGTTCATAGGGTTTTCAATGGCAGATTGATTTTTGGGAGGGGGTTGCCAGGTCCTTCTCCCAAGCCTACAGTATCTGGTGTTCCCAGGTGGTCTCCCATCCAGGTACTAACCAGGCCCGACCCTGCTTAGCTTCCGAGATCCGACAGGATCGGATGCCACAGGGCTACAGCTGCAGGCGTCAGGCTGCCAGGCAGGTGCATATTAAAGTCCTACTGTGTGCCCAGCCTGTGCCAAGCTGGGAAGGGAAGGAAGCCCCCGCACTATCCCCGAGAGCTCGCGGCCTAGTTGGGAAATGAGGGCCCCAGCCAGCAAGACTGGAGCTGAGCCGGCAGGGGGAGGTGACGCCACCGTGTGGCCTGCAGGTCGGGCGGACCCCGCCATGAAACCGCTGCCTTCCCGGGCACCTCACACGACTGGGCTCTTTCCGTGACAAGTTCCCTCTGCTCTGAGACCTGGGGCCACCATTTCAGGCTGCCTGTGTCGGGGTCCTGTTGGTAAACAGGCCAAGTGCGATCTGGGAGCCTCAAGTGAGAGAATGCTCAGGCCTGGCTCACTCAGCACAGTTGCGCACGCTGGGAAAGGTCGGTCACTCTTTTAATTTTACAAAGTGTCTTTACAGGGCTGGAGAGGCAGCTCAGGGCCGGCATGAGGTCCTGGCCTCAATCCCCAGGGCCACACACACGTACAGGGCCACGCCTATAACCCCAGGGCTCAGGAGACTGAGGCATCGAGGTCCGTGCTGGCCTGGGCCTCACCAGACCCAATGTCGACCACATGAGATCTCCGCTCCAGGTGGGGACGGAGCTGGGAACAGTGGCCACACCTGTGACCCCAGCAGTTGGGAAGCTGAAACGGGAGGATGGCAAGTTCCAGGCCAACCTGGGCCTCTCGAGACCCTGTCTCAGAGCAGGCTGAGGCCAGGTAGGGTGAGGCTCTGGGGTGGCAGAGGGCACCGGCCAATGTCTAACCGCAGACCCTGCCAGCCAAGGGAGAGAACGCTCGGCGGCCCGCTGGGCAGGGGAGCACACAGAGGCCCCCAGGCCCACAGGTTCCCTCTGCTGGGTGCGCTGTGGGGCCATGGGCTCAGTTCAGCCTCCAAAAGGAGCCTTGCACGGGGGGGTCCCTGAAGGCGATGGAGGTGCGGCGGGGGGCGCGGGTGGGGGATTCGGCCAGGGCCCCTCTGCCACCAGCGCCAGCGTCCTCGTCGCCGCGCCAGGCCAGCGCCAGCTGCAGATCCAGCTCCTCCAGGTCCTCCCCTGCCAGGCTGGCGCGCAGCTCCCGCGGGGCATCCTCCTGGTCCGGCTTCGGCCCGAAGGCCCAGTCTGCGGGAGACAGCAGGTGAGGGGCCCGCATGGCCCTCGCTGGCTCGGGGAGGCCCTGCAATGCCCCCGCCCGCCCCAGCCCGGGGCAGGCTTGCAGTGGGCAGTGAGCGGCTCACCGGCCAGGTCGTGGGCGAGGTCCTTGATGAGGTGCCCGACGATGGCGTAGGCCACAACTACCACCAGGAACGTGGCCATGAGCAGGTATAGCGCGTAGCGGGGCAGGCGGATGGCGTCCAGCGGCGGTGGCCGGTACTCCTCGTACATTGGTGGGGCTGGGCTCACGTCCTCCGCTGCCTCTTCCTCTGCCATCCGGCGCACGGCTGCCACCGGCTGCAAGAGCGGTCCAGAGGTGACCCAAGTAGCGGAAGTATTAAGGGTCTTGGAGCTAAGAGGATTGCGGGGGGCCCCCCTCCCCCGCCGCTGCCATCTGCCTGGACTAATCTGGTTGCAACGCAAATCACTTCCACCCATTGGCCTCCTCCCACTTGGCTTCAGACTCTGCACATCTGCAGGCCGACCTCAGGGCCTTTGCACCTGCTGGGCCTTTCCCATAGCCAGTTTCCACGATGTGACCATCCATCCTGTATTTATGGAGCACCTAGTAGGGCCGCACATCTTCAGGTTTCACAGTGTGGCTGTGTAGGGGCTGTGTAGGGGTGAAGGATGTCAAGAAACCTAAGCTCAGCCTAAGCAACACACTAAGTCAGAAAGGGAAGAATGGAGCTCAGGGTAGGGGCCACACCTGGGATCCCAGTGCTCTGGAGGCTGAGGTGGGAGGATGAGGAGTTCTCGAGAGACCCTGTCTCCTCCTCACAAGATCTCCTCTCCAGATGGGGACAGAGCCAGTCGCAGTGGCCACACCTGGGATCCTAGCTGGGAGGCTAGGGTGGGAGGATGGAGAGTTTCAGGCTGGCCTGGGCCATGTGATGAGTACAAGGGCAGCCTAAGCAACTTACTGAGGCCCCATCTCAAAAAAGAAAATAAAGAGTTGGTTGTGGCTCAGTGGCAGAGTGCTTAAGGCCCTGGATTCAGTCCCCCAGCATTGCAAAAAAGGAGAAGGTGCATTCAAGACAGAGGGCACAGCCTGTACAAAGGTCCTGCGGCAGATACAAGCCTGGGGTGTTGGAGGAGAAGCAAGGAGGCCCATGTGGCTGGAACAGAGGGAGCAAGGGTCAGAGAAGGAGGAGGGAGGTGGGGAGGGGATGGGGCAGGGCGGCCAGGGCCCTGGCTGCAGGGAGGCAGGAGCCAGGGAGGGCTGTGGGCAGAGGCGGGAGGGACCCAATTCGGTGCTCGCGTGCGCCACCTGGTGGTTACTACAGGGAGGACAGGAGAGAGGGAGCCAGCACAGAGCCAGCCACCCGGGAGGAGGTGGCTTTGCTACTGCCAGTAGGAAAAACTGTGCAGTGACCACACCCCGGTGCTTCCGGGCTGAGCAGCTGCCGTGACAGGCGCCCTGATGTCCTGAGAAGGACGCAGGGAGGCACAGGGTGGTGAGGACCGGGCCAGGGTGAGGCTGTCTGATCAGGCTCGAATCCCAGCTCCGACTGTCGCTGCTCGCCTTGCCCCTCCCGGGCTCGGGGATTCTCCGCAGAACAGGGTTGGTGACATGTCACGGGCGTCAGGAGGAGGCAGCGTGGCGGCGTGTGAGCGCGCCAAGCCTCACGTGCGTTACTGGCCTTGTATCTACACGCGTGCAGAGCCGCGGAGGTGTCCTATCGGACATCTGGCCATGGGCGCCACTCAGCGGTAGGCCTCTTGCGCAGCATGCATGGGGTCCTGGCTTTGAGCCCCAGCACTGGAAAAAAACAAAAAAAAAGACCTTGAGGGGCAGCCCCCCCATGCCTGGGACCCGGGGAAGCCTGGGTTGGACATAGGACTGTGGGTGTTGTTGGGCGTGGATGGCTTTTGAAGCCCAAAGGGTGGACGAGGCTGGCCAGGAGGGGTGTGGGTGGAGGAGAGAAGAAGTCAGGACAGGGGACCCCCAGCCCTTTTTTATTTTTAATTTTTATTATTTATTTATTTATTTTTGTGGTACTGGGGGTTGGACTCAGGCCCTCATTCTTGCACACTCTGCAAGTGCTGGACCACTGAGCTGCACCCCCAGCCCATTTTTTCCTTTCTGAGACAGGATCTTGCTAAATTACTCAAACTTCCTGTGGTCTCGAACTTACCATCCTCCTGCCTCAGCCTCCCAAGCCGCTGGGATGACAGGTGTGCGCCACTGCGCCTGGCTCCCTTTTTTACTTTTTATCTTGAGACAAAGTCTCGTAAAGTTGCACGGGCTGCCTTGGGCCCTGAACTCAGGGTCCTCCTGCCTGCACCTCCCAAGGCCCTTTTATCGTGTTTATGAATTTATGTTTGAGGTGGAGTCTCTCTACGTCCCCCGCCTGGCCTTGAACTCCTGGCCTCCAATGATTCCCCTGCCTCAGCCCCCTGAGTGGCTGTGCTGGCAGAGCGCCCCACACCTGGCTCCTCTTCTGTCTCTTGTGAGAACATTGGCGTTGGATTCAGGCCACACCCTAAATCCAAGACCATCTCACCTCCAAATCCTTAGCTGTTGTTGTTGTTGTTAGGTGCCGTCGAGTCGTGTCCAACTCATAGCGACCCTCATAGGGTTTTCAATGGCTGATTGTTTCGGGATTGCCTTGGGAGTGGGTTGCCACATCCTTCTCCCATCTTGCGGTGCTAGGAATCGAACTCGGGGCCTCAGAAACTGCAGAGCAGCGCTCTACCAACTGAGCTAAATCCCAGCCCTTAGATTCTTAGTAGCACCTACGAGAAGCCCGTTTCCAAAGGAGGCGCCGTCCACAGGCGCTGTGGGCCAGGAGTTGGGTGTGGCTTTTAACAGGGCACAGCACACCCCAAGTGCTGGTGTTTGAAGGCGCTGAGTTTGGAGGATGCTAACAACAGCTCAGCCCCGGCATCTGGGGGGAGGAACAGGTGCAGGTGTGAGGTGAGGGGGCAGGTGGGGGAGGTGGCAGTTCAGACAGGTCTCATGGTTCCCTTTCCTCCGTGACGTGGGACTCCAGGGTGGCATCTTGAATGCCTGCAGAGAGCCTGACAGGGGCTGGACGGCAGAGCTGTGGGGAAGGGACAGCCAGCTCTCAGGAGCTCTGTCCTGAGAAAGTGCGGGTACATGGGAGCGAACCCACAGCTGAAATCCTGGAGGCCCCCCACTTGGCACATCACACAGAGTACACGGTATTGAACCTCACGAGGACACGCCAGGTGTGGGGGCACACACCTGTGGTCCCAGCTACTCGGGAGCCTGAGGCAGGAGGATCGTGTGTGCCCAGGAGTTCAAGGCAGCCTTGGTGCCCCAGGGAAACAGAGACCTCATCTCAAAGAAACAAACACAAAAATCCCCCCCCCGGGAGCCCCCATCAATAGGCATAATTTTTATGTCAGTTTACAAACTCATGTCTTTTTTTTTTTTTTTTTTTGTGGTACTGGTCACGCCTGCATGCTTTGCAAGTGCTAGACCACTGAGCTGCACCCCCAGCCCTTTTATTTTTCTTGCTTACTTCCTGAGACAGGGTCTCACTAAGTTACATAGACTTCCTCTAGTCTCGAACTTGCAATCCTCCTGTCTCCACCTCCCAAGCCGCTGGGATTACAGACGTGCGCCACCACGCCCAGCTACAAACTCATGTCTTTAAAGACAAAGCTTCAGAAAATTCTCTCCTCTCTCCAGTCTTCAGAGGAACGTGAGTGTCTGCCTTGGATTCCGTGAGTATTGTTTACTTAAAATTCCTACGGCCCGGCTAGACTCTTAGACACTTCCAGCATTGTAATGCATGAGCTTTATCATCTATTTATTTTGAGACAGTGTGTCAGTAAGTTACGCAGGTTGCTTCTAGCCTCAAACTTGTGATCCTCCTGCCACAGCCTCCCAGGTGCTGGGGTGACAGGTGTATCCTGCTATGCCTTTTTTTTTTTTCTTTTTGTGGTCCTGAGGGGTACTGGGGGGTGAACCCGGGGCCTCAAACATACTTTCCCAAGTCCCCTACCACTGGGCTGCATTCCCAGGCCCTATTATTATTTTATGTATTTGTGTATTTGCAGTTCTGGGGAGCTGGACCCAGGTCCACATGCGTGCTCTTTGCAAGTTCTCAACCACTGAGCTATACTCCCAGCTCCCAGCTCATTTTTTACTTCATGTTCTGCAAAAGGGTCCCAGTTACACAGGCTGCCTCTACCTCCTGGAGGGTCACAGGGACGATGGGCGCGCACCACCATGCCAGGCCTGGCTGATTGTTGTTGTTGTTGTTAGGTGCCGTCGAGTCGGTATCCAACTCATAGTGACCCTCATAGGGTTTTCAATGGCTGACTGTTTCGGGATTGCCTTGGGAGTGGATTACCAGGCCCTTCTCCCATTTTTTCGGTGCTGGGAATTGAACTCGGGACCTCAGAGACTGCAGCGCAGCGCTCTACCCACTGAGCTAAATCCCAGCCCTGGCTGATTAGGTGACTTTATTTATTTATTTTGGTGCTAGCAATGAACCCAGGGTCTCGCCCCTGGCTGGGCAGTGCTCTCCCGCACAGCCTCACCCCTGCCCTCATTTCCTTACTTTAACTAGATGTGTAGCCTCCATTTAGGAAACAAGCCCAAGGAAATAAGAGTGGGTTTAAGAAATAATAACCACCAGCTGGGGTGGCGCAGCCTGGGATCCCGGTACTCAGGAGGCAGGAGGATCGCAGGTTCAAGGCCAGCCTGGGTTATGTAGTGGGGGCCTGTCGGGGGGATAAAAAAATTCTGTCCCCACAGGTTTCAAAACTGCGCATTTACAAAAATAAACTGGTAAAGTTTTTTAAAGAGAGAAACGAGGGCTTTTGCCATTTAAGAAGGTAATGTGGTGTGTATCGGCCAGAGACGCTGTAGTAACAACCATGCTGGCGTTTCCGTGGCTCACGTTAACTGTCTCTTGCTCGCCCCTGTGTCAGCTTCATTACAAGGTGGCTGGAGGTCCCAGAGTGTCCAAGGCCTGGAGCACAGGGGCAGCTGGTGCAGAGAAATTTGCTAGGCCTGAGGCAGAAGGCGCCTGTCAGGAGCCACTGGAGGTACAGGCCACACCCACCCTCATTTCATTGGCTAAAAGGGGCATCGCTGGCCAAAGCAGTCTCCAATCGGGAGGAAAAGTGCAGCCAGCCATGTGCACAGGACATTGACCACCTCAGAGCCTAAGGACTTGGTGTGGAATTTGTGACACAGCTGTCCCTCAGGCCTGGGGGACGCACCCCACCATGAGCCCCAAGAATCTCTCTCCAGGCCTCTCAAGCGCTCAGGTAGGGCAGGATGGGGCTGTTAGATGACACTGGGCAACATAGGAGGCCGGGCAGCATCCTGGGCCTGCACTCGTTAGATGCCGGTGGCCATGCCCCTTCCCACCGAGAACCAAAGTGCGGACATTCCGTTCACACCATACTCTGCCGTGTATCTTCTGTTTTGTGGTTTTGAGGATGTAGAGCAGTGGTCGTGGACTGTGGCTGTTGGACGCACTTTGTGTGTGTGTGGGGGGGGGTAATTTGTGACCCTGGGCCATGCAGAGGACCCAGGAGAGCCGGGATGGGATCTCACAGCCTAGGCTCTTAGCTGTACCACTGAACCCCTTCCTCTGTGCCCCTAGTAGGTGCCAGGGCATGGTGAGCGTCGGGAAGAGCCCCCTGGAGGGAGGTGGCTGGTCAGGCTGCTGCCCTGTCCCCAGGCCACTGGAGGTAAGATGGACACGGGGCAGTTAGCAGCAGAAAGGATCCGGGGGCCACTTGTTCTGGATCCCCCACTGCACAGTGGCCACGTTCCCACATGGCAGTCGTCCCACGATCCCCACACACACTCAGGAGTTGTCACTTGCCAAAAATAGTTTACTGTTTCGCCCCGGCAGGGCCCTGGGCTCGCCTCTCCACCCCTCCCGCCCCTGCTCTGCTCAGGCAAGGTTAGGACCCCAGACCCTGCCTCCCATTCCTAGGGCGCCCAGGCCCGTGACCCTGGTGCCTCCTTCAAGTTCATTTGCTCCTGGGTTCCCCCATATCCTTCCTCCCACGATGCCCAACCATGAGCCAGACACCCCAAGCTCTTTCACGACTCCTCCACAGAGGCCCTGCGTGGGCCTGAGGACGCCTCCAGCCCACTCAGGCACAAAAATCCCAGGCCGGGGGCAGCAGCTGGGCAAGGCAGGAAATGAGATGCGATGTAAATGAGCTCAGTGAGGGTGCCCAAGTCCTGCTGTGGGGAAGCCGCCCTGCGGAGCCCGCAGACCAAGGGCACAGCGTCCAGGAGGCGGGGCGCCCTTCAGGGCAGGGGGAAGGAGTCCAGGATGGAATCTTCAGTCTAGGGCAGGGAGGAGCCTGGAGTCCAGGGCGGAGTCTTGGGTGGAGCCTGGAGCCCAGGGTGGAGCCTGAAGTTCAGGGCAGTACCCAAAGTCCAGAGCAGAGTGGAGCCTGGAGTCTGGGGCCGGGTCTGAGTCTGGGGCTGAGTCGGGTGCGGCGGAGTCTGGAGTCTGGAGTCCAAGGCAGTTTGGATCCTGGCACGAGGTGGGGCCTGAGGCCCGGGCGGGGTCTGAGTTTCGGGCTGAGTAGGGCGGGGCGGGGCCTGAGTCCAGGGAGGAGTCTGGAGTCCAGAGTGGGGCGGGGTCTGCAGTTCGGGCGGAGCCCGGCCGGGGCGGGGCCTAGCTGGGCGCCGCGCGCTCCAGCGCATCCGCGTACTGGAAAGCAGGGCCGCTCTCGTACTCGTACAGGTCCAGCGCCACCTCGCAGCTCTCGCGCACCACACGCTCGGGGTCGGCCGCGTGCGCGCGCAGCGCGGCCAGGCAGCTGGGCCGGGCGATGGCGCCCAGGGCCTCGGCGCACTCGTGCCGCACCATGGGGTTCTCGGCGTGGCGCGCCAGCGCGGCCGCCAACCCTGGCACGGCCGCCTCGTGCTGCAGCTGGCCCAGCACGTAGCCCACTTCGTGGCGGAAGAGCGCGCTGCCGCAGTGCAGGCCTGCAGGCGGGGACGTGGCGTCAGCGCGGGGTCCTGCCACCCCCCCCCCCCCCCGGGGAACTCCACACCGAACCCCCGCTCCCCGCCCCGGCCCCGCTCACCCTCGGCCAGCGCCAGCGCCGCCTCCTCGCCGCCCACGTTGCGCAGCGCGAACATCGCACGGTAGCGGTCGAAGAGTGGCCGCGCCTCGTCCAGCAGCGTCTCCCGCAGCCGCTGCACGTTGCGCTCCTCAGACGGGGGCGCGGGGTCCACCGACAGGTAGGGCCCCGCCGCCACCGGCTGCCCGCGCTGCTGCTGCAGCCACTCCAGCCGCCGCACTGCCAGCTGGCACGTCTCGGCCACCTGCGGCAGAGCGGGGCACAGACAGGTGTTGAGGCCAGGAGGGTTGAGGCGGCCCAGCAGGGATCAGAGACCAGGGTGAGGGGAACTAATCACTGCGGGTGGGAAAGAGATCGATGGGAGTGACCACGGGGGTAAAAGGGGGACAGGAAGGGTCACAATGAGGAGGGGACCCTGGAGAAGAGGAACCTGCCAGTGAAAGGCCCCGGGGCAGGCCAGCCCTAGAGGAGCGTGTAGTTCCGGAGCTCAGATTTCTAGAGGCTGTGAGGACTTGAGATTCTGTCCTCTGGGTGATGAGAGCCCAGGAGCATTAAGCATGGAGCTGTGGTCGGTAAAACAAGAACACAAAGACTTGGGAATGCAATTCCATAGCAGCTCGATCCACAAAGGCCAAAAACTGGACCCGACGCACCCAGCATGGTCGGTGTACACAGGGGAACATCACTCAGCCCTGAACAGGACGAGGCTTTGACACATGCTGCAGCAAGGAGGGACCCTGAGGACGTGGTTCAGTGAGAACCAGACACCAAAAGCCCCATGGTGTGCGACTCATGGAGCTCTTTTGGGGGCGACGAGAATGTTCTGGAATTAGCACTGAGGCTGCCCAATTCTGAGCGGACTAAAAGCCGTGGAGCTGTTTGCTTCCGAAGGGCGAACTGTACGCTACGGGAATGGTCTGGAGGAAGCCGTTATTTTAAAGAGGAAGAAGAGGCGGCACAGGGAGACCCCCCAGCAGGGTCGGCCGCCAAGGTGGGGAAGGGGGCCGGGGGTCTCACAGGGGTGGCTCCAGAAACCGCGTCCTGTGGGAATCTTCCCAAACGGGCTGTGGCGAATGTCTCTGCCACCCCTGCCTCCCTCATCCCTGGGGCAGGCAGAGATGGGGTCTCAGGTGGGTCCAGGCCAGCTAGGGCAGGACTGGGCAGGGCGCGCAAGGCCCAAACAGGCAGGGGGTGGACGTGGGGAAGCCCGGCCTTACCTCAACCACAGGGTCAGTGGAGTATTCCTTCAGCAGTTCCAGGACTTCGGGGTTCCCGATTGCCCCCAGAGCCTCCCCTGAAACATCAAGCCAGAGAAGTGCCTGGCGGGTGGGCTGGGAGGGGCCACTGGCTGTGCCCCGCCCCACAGCTCCGCCTCTCACAGGTGGCCCCGCCCCTGGCCACGGTGACTGGAGTGGGCGAGCATGCAGGCATGATGCTGGCACAATGGAAACCTCTACAGAATTCAGCCTCGCTCCCCACTTGGCTCCTCCCTCACTGCCCCTCACACAGGGGCCTCGCAGCTCCTCCAACTTGCCAGGCTCCTTCCTGCCACAGGGCCTTTGCATAGGCTGTGCTGGCTCTATGGAATGCCCTTGCCCAGATAACTCCTTACTTCACTGGGGTCGGTTCACCCAACAAGAGCAGCGATGCCTCAGTACTGCCACCCCTTCCCCAGGGTACTTCGCTGCAGGGCGCTCACGCAGGTGATCCTGCTGAACTCAATGGAGCTTATGGGAAGCAAAAGGCCAAGGGAGATTGTTCTGGAAGCAGAGTGCTCATGACCCTAAGTGGGTTCCTGACAGGTGCTTGGCAGCCCACTCCTGGAAGAAACGACCCCAGGCAGTATGAAGAGCACCTTCAAGGAATCAAACGATTGGCTGGGTGGGGTGGCGCACGCCTGTAATCCTAGTGGCTTGGGAGGCGGAGACAGGAGGATCGGAAGTTCAAGACCAGAGGAAGTCTGCGTAATTTAACAAGACTCTGTCTCAAAAAGTTTAAAAAAAAAGGGGGGCTGGGGGTGTAGCTCATTGGTCCAGCACTTGTAAAGCATGCAAGTGCGGAGACCCTGGGTTCAACCCCCAGTACCATTAAAAAAAAAAAAAAAAGAATCGAACAATTAAACAGAAACAGGCCAGCCTCGGCGCTGGAGGCCAGGGCCGCGGGGCAGGGCCCGCCGCTCACCTGCCTCATGGCGCACCATGGGCTCCTGGCGCGTGTCCCGCAGGACGTCCACCAGCACGGGGATGGCGCGCGGGTCCTGCATCTGGCCCAGGCAGTAGGCCAGCTCGTGCTTGAGCAGGGCCGAGTCGTCCTCGAAGGCGCGGCTGATCCAGGTGATGGCATCGGGGCCGCCCAGGCCCCGCAGCGTGAAGAGGGCCCGGAAGCGGGCCTGCAGCGGCTGCTTGGGGTCCACCAGCGCCTGCCCGATGGCTGCCACCTCCTGCTCCGTCACCATGGTGGCCCGCTCTCCCGTCGTCCGCGGGCCCGGTCTGTCCACAGGCTTGCTCGGGAGTTAGAGCCTACGACACAAAAATAAGGACCCGTGTCAGCAGCGACTTTCACCTGCCGGCAGACACGCTCGCAGGGCCTGGGTGGGCTGGGTCCCCCAGTGCTGCCCAGCTCTGGCCTGCTTCCTGCTGTGCAGCCTTCACTGAGTTCCATCCCACTCTGGGCCTCAGTCTGCACCACCTCCCTGTAGACATCAGCCATGGCCTTTGGCGGTCGGTGCTTCCCAGGAGCCCCAGGGATCTTGGAGGTTGGGATGGATTCTGCCTCCCGGCCCGCCCCCTGGTAGTGACAGTCCCCTCCACTCTGACCAGAGCTGAAATACACAGGCTGAGCGGGATGGCCCAGCCCCCGCCGGCAGCCACAGGAGAGAGGCGGGGAGAGCTGCTCATGCCACTGGTGCACCCCCGCCTCAGTCCTCCCCGCAGCCTTATCAGAGCCCAGAGCAAGAACCCCACGGCCCAACCAGGCTGGATCACCAGAGCCAGGCACTGTTTAAAGCTGCTAAGTGCGGGGGGATTTGTTACCACTTCGAGATCTAATTCAGGAATCTTCAGGATACAGTATGGACCATATTGCTGCCCTGGCTTAAAATCCTCCCACACCTCCAAATTCCTTGATGGCCCCCTAGGCCCTGCCCCGTTCACTCCCTGTTTCTGCACCTTCCTTTCTCCTCTTCGCTCCCTACCTAAACTCCAGCTACACAGCCTCCTCCCTGCTTTTTCAAAGTGCCAGGCTCCAACCTGCCTCAGGGCCTTTGCATATGCCATTCTGTCCATCAGAAATACTTGCTGAAACACCCCCAAGGCTCATTCTCAGTTCCCTGGTTCTCAGCTTTCACCTCCTAAGAGGCATCCCTGCCTCTCTCCTGTGGCTGCGGGGGAGGGGGGGGGGGCGGCATCCTGCTCAGCCTGTGTATTTCAGCTCTGGTCAGAGTGGAGGGGACTGTCACTACCAGGACACAATTCACCACACAATTCCTGCTTACAATTCACCACACTCTTTCGCCTTTTTTCTGCTTCATTTTTCCTCAAGGCACCAGTTAATATCACACTGGGTATTTATTGCTTTAGCTACTTACTATTGCTCTTATCCCTGGCTAGAATGGACCTCTAGAGGTAGGGACTCAAGACTGCCCTGATCCCCACTGTATTCCGGGCACTCGGCACAAGGCCATCAATAAAAATAGGAAGCCATAAGCTGAGTGCTGTGGTGCATGCTTGTCATCCCAGCAACTCAGGAGGGGGAGGCAGGGGGATCACAGGTTCGAGGCCAGAGGCAACCTGCATAATTTAGGAAGACCCTGACTCTAGATAAAAAATAAAGAAGGAGGGCTGGGGGTGCAGCTCAGTGGTGCAGCACTTGCAAAGCAGGCAAGCGCGAGGCCCTGGGTTCAACCCTCAGTACGGCAAAAAATAAATAAATAAATAAATAAATAAAAATAATAAAGGAAAGAAACAGAAAAGGGGCTGGGGGTACAGCTCAGTGGCAGCGCACTTCCAATATACGTGTGAGGCCTTGGGTTCAGCCCCTAGTACAGAAAAAACAACAAAACAAGAGCCATACCAACACTGGCAGTTGGCCTGTCTACGGCCTCCACCATGCACTGGGCCCTCTGCTGAGCCCTTCCCGCTCATAACCTCCTTTGAGCCTCCTCCTGACCCGAAGACCCAGGCACAAGGGTTGTTCCTGCGCTGCAGGTGAGCCAAGGCTTGCACACTTCCCCTTGACTAGTCCTGTGCAGTCAAAAAAGACCTCGGAAATTAAATCTTGCAGCCGCGTGATCCCAGCAACTCGGGAGGCAGAGGCTGGAGGATTACAGGCTCGAGGCCAGAGGCAGCCTGTGTGACATCTCAAGACCCTGACTCAAAAAACAAAAGTCTCGGGGTGCAGCCAGGTGGAAGAGCGCTTACTTAGGGTGTGTAAGACCCAGGCTTCAACCTTCCAAGTACCACAAAAAAAAAGAAGCCGGGCGTGGTGGCGCACACCTGTAATCCCAGCAGCTAGGGAGGCAGAGGCAGGAGGATCCCAAGTTCAAGACCAGAGACAGTCAGTGTAACTTAGCGAGACCCTGTCTCAGAAAATAATAAAATCTACAAAATGGACTGGGGGTGCAGCTCAGTGGTCCAGGCCCTGGGTTCAACCCCTAGTACTGCAAAAAAAAAAAAAAAAAAAAAAAAAGAATTAAATTTTGCTCTTTTTTTCAAATCCGTAACTGTCAAACAGCCGTGTTGTTCTGCATAATCTCAGTATGTCGCAATTCCCGGCAGGTGGGGAGAGGGGGAGCCTGCGCTGTAGCACCTGCCGAAGCCCAGATAAGTGCCTGGGGGGGGGTCACACGTGGTCCCCCAATACCAATGACAGTTGCACACCATTTTCAATACTTTATGACTAAGCTCAGGAAAACCGCTGATGTTATCACTTTTAGGATCTCTACATTATAAACCGGGGCCGGGATTTAGCTCAGTGGGTAGAGCGCTGCTCTACAGTTTCTGAGGTCCTGGGTTCGATTTCCAGCACTGCAAAAATGGGAGAAGGATGTGGCAATCCACTTCCGAGGCAATCCCAAAACAATCAGCCATTGGAAACCCTATGAGGGTCGCTATGAGTTGGACAAAAACTGCGCCTAACAACAACAACATTGTAAAGCCTGCAGCTGTACCACTGTGGTGCCCAATCCCGTCAGATCTCAGAAGCTAAGCAGGGTGGGGCCTGGTTACTACTTGCATGGGAGACCGCGTGGGAACACCAGGTGCTGGAGGCTTGGGAGAAGGACTTGGCAACCCATTTCAAAAAAACAACGAACCACTGAAAACCGTATGAATAGCACAGAAATACTGACAATACTGTTTCACTTGGTGTACCTAGGGTCGCTATGAGTCAGACGCTGACTCGCTGACTCGATGGCACCTAACAACAACAACACATTACAACATGAAAGAGGAAAACTTTTTGCTATGTTAGTTTTAGTTTGATTTCTCCTCCTCCTCCTCCTCCTGCTTTTTCCTCTGCCTCCTGAGTGCTGGGATTACAGGTGTGGACACCACACCCAGCTCACAAATGGGGTGAATTAAGATGAAATGACACAGCCAAGGCTGGGAGGAGGACGTGTTCTCTGCCCTCCAGACCAGCAGAGGACCCGGTGGATGCTCCACAGACGTGTCGCGCAGGCTGTGGCTTGCCGGAAGCCCTCTCTGGTTTCCACTGGCGTCAGCAGGGTTTAATGAGGTTTAATAAGGGGCAGACGGCTTCCCCAGCACAGGTGGCCATCAAAGCACCGTCACAACTTGAAAGGGGGATCATGAGCGACCACAGAAGGCAGGGGTGTGTGAACCCTCAGGGCATTATGGGGCATCAAGACCTGAGCCTTTATTCTATGGAGAACAAACGGATGACCCCAGGACTTCTGGCTCCCAGTCTGCGTGGGGTCGCCCTCAGGACAGCTCCGAAAGGCTCTGATGGCTGGGCCTGGTGGCCTATGCCTGTGAGCCCAGAACCTGGGAGGCTGGAGCAGGAGTATCACAGGTTTGAGGCCAGCCTCGGGTACACAGTGAGTTCCAAGCTATCCAGGGAGACCATGCCTCAAATACACACACACACACACACACACACGCACACGCACATTCACGATCAAGTCTCACATACACACGCACGCACACACTCACGACCAGCTCCCGGGTCGCGCTCCCTTCACATCGCGCCCCGAGGCTCCCTTGGCGGGGAGGCCCCCTCTCCCCACCATGTTCAACAACGCCAGCCCCTGCCGGTGCGCGCTTGCTAACCAGAGCCGGGTGCTGCACCTTCCCTCGGGCACCCACGCCCCACCTCTGCGCTCCGCACACCCAGCCCGCTGGCAGCCCCGAAGTTCACACCTGACGCCTGCTTTCGGAGGGAAGCGGACACGGGTGTGGACACGGGGTGCAAGCGATCAGCCCCAACCCAAGCAGAATCTAGGAGCCCGCGCACCCGCTGTGAAGGACGGATTCAGGAGGGGCTGGGGAGGAGACCCCCCCCCAAACCAAGGGCCACCAACAAAAAGACCCCGGGGGTCGCCGTCCCCTTCTTTCCGGGAGGAGATCGCCGCCCACCGGGATCCCCGCCCACACCCCGAAACCGGAAGTCCCCAGGTCCTCCTACGGGGATCCCCAGCACAGTGCCCCCCAAACCACAGAAAATGGGGGCCCGACACGTAACCCGCAACGCGCTGGCCCCCCGGAGCCGCCCACTAAAGCTCCCGAGGAGATGGCCGGGGCCCGGGACGCCCCAGAACCGCAGCCGTCGAGCCCCGGAGGCCAGACGACCCCCAGGGCGCCCACCCCAGGCCCGCTCGCCTGACCTGAGCCCCGCACCGCACTCGTTGCCGCCGGAACGCCCCGCGAGCTCCCGAGACGCCGGAGTCCCCGCAACAGCTGCCCGCAGCCTGCGCCCTACCAGCTGCGACGCCCGCGGCGCGCCCTGGAGGCCGCCATTTTCCCACCCACGTGACCGCGCCGGGCGACACCAATGCCGCTGTGGGGGTGTCCGGCCAACGGCTCCCGCGGCGGGGGGCGGCCCCTAAGCCCCCTCGGAACTGGTGACATGTGTAAAACACACACAGCCATAAAAACCTAAGGAATGTCTTCAGGAAAGGGGAAAAGTCCACCTCCTCCCGCCCCCAGGGAGGAAGAGCACTTCTGTCCCCCCCCAGGCTGAGAAGTGCAAGTGGTCTGTGCCGATTCTGCGCCGAAGGGCGCTGGCTGGTGACGGAGCCAGGGTAGCGTGTCGGGGCGTGGCCAGGCCCCGGGGGCGTGGCCAATGGTTTTACAGGCTAGAACTCAAGGGAGCAAAAGAAGGAAGGAAGAAAACAAATGGGAAGCCCACGCGGTGGCGCAGGCTTGTCATCCGAGAGGCGGAGGCAGGAGGATCACGAGTTCGAGACCAGAGGCAGTCTGAGTAATTTAGTGAGATCCTGTCTCAAAAAGTAAGAAAATGGGCTTGCAAAGCATGCAAGCACGCAGCCCTGGGTTCAATCCCCAGTACTGCAAAAAGGAAAAAAAATAAAAAAAGAGAACTGGTGGTTGGTATACAACTGTCACCCCGCCCCCCAACAACTCGGGAGGCCAAGGCAGGAGGGTCACAAATTGGAGGCCACAGGCAGCTCACACAATATAAGTGAGACCCTGTCTCAAAATAAAAAAAGGGCTGGGGGTGCAGCCTGGGGGCAGACCACTGGTAGAGTATGTGTGAGGCCTTGGGTTCCACCCCCAAGAACTGGAAACCATAAATACATAAAAAATAAATAAATGATGACTGGGTGCAGGGACAGGACAGCCTGTACCTTTACCCTCAGAAACCTCGCCGTCATGTCATAGGAGGCAAGAGGAAATAGATGGGGTACCCAAGTAAAATATGCATTGCATGCTGGCCTCCTAGGGGGAAAGGGCCAATCAGCCTGTGTGGGATGAATGTATGGCATGTGCAGCTTTAAGAATTGTTGTTGTTAGGTGCTGACTCGGTATCCGACTTATAGCGACCCTCATAGGGTTTTCAATGGCTGACTGTTTCAGGATTGCCTTGGGAGTGGATTGCCAGGTCCTTCTCCCATTTTTGCAGTGCTGGGAATCGAATTCAGGACCTCAGAGACTGCAGCGCAGCACTCTACCAACTGAGCCAAATCCCAGCCCAGCTTTAAGAAAGGCAGACCAAATCTGAAGTGGTGGCTTCTGAGTAATGCCCTGAAATGCAAAAATAAAAATTAAAGACATCATGTTTGGGAGAGTGGCAGGTCAGGGAAAAAGAGGAAATCCCTCCACTAGATAGATTGACACAGTGTCTGCAACAATGGGCTTAAACATAAAGAAGATTGTGTGCCTGGCACAGAATCGGGAAGTGTTTTGATCTGCTGTACTCAGGGTCGCTATGAATCGGACTCCACTCGACGGCACCCAACAACAACAACAATTAATTAATTAAAATCCCTGCAAAGTGAGGGTGAAAACTCTGTTAGGGGAAGAGCAATTCAGCCCTCTGGAGCGCGTGCCTTCTTCGCTGACAAAGTGAGCTACCAGTGGAGTGTCATGAGCAGGAAAATGACAGGCCCTGAGTTAGGGGTTAGTGGGGTTTTTCAGGGTGATGGGGAGATGAAGCAGAGAGAATAGAAGCACCCAGATTCTGGATGGATTTTGAAAGGGCACTGAGAAGGGGTGGATGGGAAATGAAATTTGAGGCGAAGAACACTGTCGTGGTGCATGTGAGGTTTTCGAATGAGTAACTGGAAGGATGGAGAAGCCACGAGCCATTCCCCGCTGCCCACCTCACCTCAGATACAGAACTGAGACCCAGTCACTTACTACCCCCACACACCTCCCCCACCCTGCAGTGAGGAAGGCTGGGAAAGCACTCCCCACGGACCCGCACCACCGTCGGCCTCTACTCTGCTCCTCTTTTGCCCCCATGAGGATCCAGTCCACCTGTCCACGAAAGAAAAGGGGAACCTTTTTTGGTTTTCTTTTTCTTTTTTCTTTATTTTTATTTTTATTTTATTTATTTATTTTATTTTTATTTTTATTTTTATTATTTTTCTGTACTGGGGGTTGAACCCAGGGCCTTGCGCTTGCATGCTTTGCAAGTGCTGGACCACTGAGCTGCACCCCCAGCCCATGTTTTTACTTTTTTTGAGACAGGGCCTTGCTAAATTATGCAGGCTGCCTCTGGTCTCGACCTTTCGATCCTCCTGCCTTGGCCTCCAGAGTCGCTGGGATGACAGGCGTGCACCACCACGCCAGGCATAGACGGGAGCTTTTTAAGAATGAGGCCAGGCAGGTGCAGTGGCTCAAGCATGTGATCCCCATCACTGGGACTGTGCACTGGCAGGACAGTTCTTCGCTGAGCACCTGCCCTGTGGCAGGTACTGTCCTAGGCTCAAAAGACATGGAATGAGAAAAACACGGAACGAGAAACACCCAGTCTCCGGCCTCACAGAGCTGACGTCCCCCATTGGTTCCGGTCCTCGTGGCTTCCCTAGGTATCTGAAAGTTGGCTGCAGACAACTCACTTTGCAGTAGCCCTCGGCGCACGCGCCAGGCCGCAACCTCAGCCATGTTATGCAGCTGCCCGTGCCGTCCGCAGAGGGCTCCTGGGAGGAAGGCCGGAAAGAAAGCCTGGGTGGCGCTGGCTCTGGCAGGCTGCAGGGCAGGGAGCCAGGTGCGATCGCCCCCAGGATGCCGTGGGGGGCGGGGCACGGACAGGCCTCCAGGTGCAGGAAGTCTGATACTGAAGCCACGCCCCCAAGCGAGGCTGGTGTAGGTCAGAAGACTTGGCGTTTGGCCCCTGCAGACCTGGGCGAAACTGATAGCAGAGGGGAAGCTGTGCTGAGCCCAGGTACCTATGCCTTCCCTTCTGTGGCTCCTGAAGATCAGAAATCCAAGACCAAGGTGTCAGCAGGGCCTCGTTCCCTCTGGAGGCTCCCGGGCGGGTCCTTCCTGGCTCCTCCAGCTGCTGGTGGCGGCTGGCAGTCCTCTGAGCTCCTTGGCTTGTGGCTGCATCGCTGTGATTCCTGTCTGTCCCATCCCATTGGGTCTGTTTGTTTTTTCAGTGGCACTGGGGGGCTGAACCCAGGGCCTTGCACAAACTTTGCAAGCGCTCTATCACGGGTCGGCACCCTCAGCCCAGCTTTTATTTATTTATTTATTTTTTGAGTCAGGATCTCGCTAACTTACACAGGCTGCCCCCAGCCTCCAACCTGCGACCCTCCTGCCCCTGGCTCCCGAGTGGCCGGGGTGCCAGGCATGAGCCACTGCACCGGGCTCTGATGCCGTTTCCTGAGACAATGTCTTGCTCTGTAGCCCAGGCTGGCCTTGAACTGGGGATCCTCCTACGGCAGCTGCTGCGGAGAGCTGGACCCCAGGCTTGGCCACCAAGTGTGGCTCATAGCTGCGTTTTGAAAAGGTGTGCTGCATCTGGACAGTTCTGATTAGTTCTCCAGGGCGCATGTGAGTGGGGATGGTGACTGTCTTGGGGTGGAGCGGGGCACCCCAACTGTCACAAACATGTTCATTGAGCCTGGTACTTGGTCTGAGGGTAAAGATAAGTAAATTCGGCCTAGTCTACAGGGGCAGATAGTCAACAACAGATTTTTTTTTTTTTTTGTGGTACTGGGGGTTGAACCCAGGACCTCCTACTTGCATGTTTTGCAAGTGCTGGACCACTGAGCTGCACCTCCAGCCCATTTTTTAACTTTTTGAGACAGGGTCTCGCTAAGTTACACAGACTGCCTCTGGTCTCAAACTTGCGATCCTCCCTCCTCAACCTCCCAAGCCGCTGGGATTATTACAGGTGTGCGCCACCACACCCAGTTTACAATAGATTTCTTAATTCAACTTTTTCTTTGCACGCTGGAAATGAAACCCCAGGCCTTTCCCACGCTACACATGGACTCTGCAGCTGAGCTGCACCCCAGCCCCATGCAGCATCTTGCTGTTGTTGTTCTTATTGTTTGAGACAGGGTCTCAACGTTGCCCAGGCTGGCCTGGAACTTGCCACCCTCCCACCTCAGCCTCCCAAATCCTACAGGTGATGCCACCATGGCCAGCTCCGTTCAGGATTGATTGATTGGTTGATTGATTTTGCAGTACTGTGCTTAAACCCCGGTCCTCACTCCTGCAAGGCATGGGCTCTGACACAGAGCTGCATCCCCACCCCTTCTTCATTTTTCACCTGGAATCAGGGTCTCACTGAGTTTCCCAGGCTGCCTCTGGTCTGGAACTAACAATCCTCCCCCTGCCGCTTCCTGAGTCGCTGGCATTGCAGGCACGGCCACCATGCAGTTTCCACATCGCTTTCTAGAGCTGAGTCCAATCACAGTAGCAATGTGTAGAGTGACGTGTGCTTCAAAGGTGGTGTCAGTCAAATGAAGGCTTGCATTGCTATGCCACTCGCCTGCCGGGCAGAGACAATGGTAGAAGGGAGTCGCAGATTGCAAAACCATCCCAAAGTATTTGAAATCTGAGAGGGTTGTGGAAGTCCAGCAAGGATGGGGCATGAGGGCACACGGGAACCTCCACACGCCCAACGACTGCATGCCTGTGTGGTGAACGCTGGACACGTGAGATTGCGCGTCTTCTACTTGCAAAAACCAATGTGTCTTGTCTTCAGCTTTTGTTATCACTATGTATTGATTGTCACAATTTGAATGGTTTTTTCCTTTCTTAAAACATGCCTACACTTTTTGGCATCCTCTTATGCGTGTGTGTGTATGTATATATATATATATATATATATATATATATACACAGTTATCAAGTTTAATAAAATGCAATGTTATTAAGATGAATTCCACTAGGTTTGTAATTTTTATTTATTTCTTACCGTTTTCACAGGTGGCTACGAGAACATTTCCAGTGACTGGGTGGCTCATGTTCTATCTCTTGGGGGCATCTATTTTAGCTCCTATGATGGCTTCAGTGAGCTCAGATAAACCAGAATTTATATGATGTGTATAATTTCATGCCAAGAGGGCGAGCAAGTGGAAATTGTGTGCTATGACGTATGGTTTTCTTTCTCTTTCCCTTTCTTTCTTCCTTCCCTTCTTCCCTCCTTTCTTTCTTCCTTCCTTCCTTTGTCTGTCTGTCTCTTTCTTTCTTTCTTTCTCCTTTTTTCCTTTTTGAGGTAGGGTCTCAGGACGGAGCCCAGGCTGGCCTTGAACTCGTGAGCTCGTGCTGCTCCTGCCGCCCTCGTCCTGGATACGCAGCATCTCAGCTCCATGGCCAACTCGGTGTCTGCTTTGCTTTTCCTGCAAGTCTTTGCCCAGACACTGAGGTCGCAATGAGCCCTTCCTCGAGCACTGTCTTGTGACTGGAACCCCTGTCCCGGTTTTCTCCATCCTTCAGCTTTGGATATGGTGCTTGTAACAGCTTTACTGCGATATAATGCAATGCCATATAAAAATCTACATGAAATGTTGAATGCCGTGGGTTGGGTATCATCTTAGGGCTGTGCAGTCATCACCACACAGCCCATTTTAGTTTTTATTTATGAATTTATTTGTTGTGGTGCTCCGGATGGACCCCAAGGCCTCATGCATCCATAGTGGACTAGGCAAGGCCTCCACCACAGAGCCACACCCCCATCCCTCGTAAATCTTAGACCAAAATGAACCCCATCCCCATTAGCAATCATTCCCCAGCCCCCGGCGCCCACGAATCCAATTCCTGTCTCTGGATCCACCTGTTATGGCCACGTCCTATCAATGGAGTCGCACACTATGGCCTTTTCTATCTGACTGTCCCGAGCACCGGGTCCTCAGGGTCCCTCCACGTTATGCCATGTCTCGGATCCTCTTTCCTTCCATTGTGAAATAATAAATATTCCACTGTGTGAATGGAGCGCTTTCCGTTCATCAGTTGATAGACACCTGGGTGACTGGCCCTTTCTGGCTGTCGTGAGGCTGCTGCCATGAACGTTCGTGGCTGAGTCTTCTGTTGCTGTGTGTTTATTTCTCCCGGGCAGACACCTAAGAGTATTGGTGCTATATCGTTCGCTAGTTCTATGTTTAACTTTTTGAGGAACTGCCAGACTGTTTCCCACTAGCTGCACCCTTTTAAGGTCTCACCAGCAGTGTAGGCGGCTTCCTATTTCCCTACACCCTTGCCAAAGCTCATTTTCTTTCCTTTTTTCCCTCTTCCTTTTTCTGTGACTTAGTTTTGAATTAAAGCCGCTATAGTAGGCGGGAACCAGTATTTCTTGTGGTTTTGATTTGCATTTCCGTAAATGCGAATGATGCAGAGCATCTTTACATAGGAGCACAGCACATTTGCACAGTCTCTCTGGAGCAATGTCTATCTATGGAGGTGCCTTGTCCATTTATTTTTTTTCTTATTTTTTTGCCCACTGAGCTACACCCCCGCCTCAACCTTTGCCCTGTTTCATGCCCAGGGGGGATCATTAGGGCTTCCGGGAGCATTCAGCAGAAGCGCCATAAACGTTTGTCGAATGAATGAACGACAGTCTCAGCAGCAGGATTTGCTGGGGTTGGCTTCTACCACTCGGGGTGACCGGCTGCCCTGGGGCTCTGCCCACCCTCGTGGCCTCAATTCTGCGACTGTCCCCCCCCCAACAGAAGCCACGCCCCCCGTCCGGCAGAGCCCTCGCCCGGGCCAAGTCGCCCCCCGGCAGGTCCCATTCCAGCCGCGGTTGCCCATGGCAACGCGTGGCGCAGCGTTTCCTGTATTGATTCGAATTGCCGGGCACGTCACGTCCTCCCGAGATGCTCCGGGCGGGCAGGCGCAGCTGCACCTAGTGGGCGTGGCGCGGCGCGGCCTTGGGGAGCGGGGGGCGTGGCCGGGCGTGGCATGGCGAGCGGCGCGCCGGCGCGGGGGCTTGGATGGGGCGTGGCCGTGCGCGCGGCGCGCCGACGCGGGGGCGTGGCCGGGCGCGCGGGGGCGCGCGCGGCGGCGGGAGGGAGCCGGGAGTCCGCGGAGTAGCCGGAGCCGCCATATTAGGGGCCGCGGAGCCCGGGATCCCGGCGCAGGCGGCCGTGGCCGGGGCTGGCGGAGCTGCGGACACTGTGGGCGGAGCGGCGCGGCACGGGGAGCGGCGGCGGCAGCGGCGGGCGGCGGCGGGCGCCGGGAGCGAGCCAGGTGAGGCGGCTGGGGTGCGGTCCCGCCCCCCGTGGCGCCGGCGGGGTCGGGGTCCCCGAAACCCGCGGGCGGGGCGCGACCCCGGCCCAGTCGGGGCCCCCGGGCGCGCTCGGTCCCCCGGATGCCGCCCCGCGTACCCGGTGACCCCCGCATCCCCCCTCCCGCGCCGACACCCGAGTCCGAGGTCCCCCAAGTCAGGCCTGGCGGCCCCGCCCCGACCCCACCACAAGCCGCGGCCTGTGCCCCGCAATCGGCGCTCACCGTCCTTCCTGAAACGCCAGCCTGAGCTCTGCACCGCCGGCCCCCCAAAAACCGTGGGGACCCCCTCATGTCCTCCCAAAGGCTGGATCGGCAGCCCCGCGCCCCAACCACCCTGCTCTCCCCACCGTCCGTCTTCCACGGGTGGCTCCTGAGCCCCCACCTTTCTCAGCCCAGCCCCACTCCATCCACGCTGCACCCCCAGACCAGTGTCTCCTCGGTGAGATGCAGTTCGACCCCGGGAGACCCGGAAGCGGCCGGAGGCCTGGGTGCGGGGCCCTGTGGGTCCCCCTGTGGGTCTAGGTCACCCCGGTCTGCACCCGGCCGGGCCCGGCCCGGCCCGAGGACCAGGGTTTTCCCCCCCTGCACTCACATCCCCAGCTCGCCTGCCCCCCCCCATCGGCTTCCTCACCCCTCCCGGCTGTGTCCCCATGTCCAGCTGCCCATTTCAGCAGTGACACCTGCAAAACCTGCAACACCCTGTCTGCCCAGCCTCCACTCGGATCTGAACCTCCAAACGGCAGCCTGGGCCCCCTAGATCCCATGTGCAGAGTGTGACCCCCGCTCCGCAGTGTGTGGCCTGTCCGCTCCCCGCCACTTGTCCACAGCCTGAAGCCTGAGACCCACCCATGTGCTGATGTTGGGCCTGCACCTGTTCTGCCCTTTTCCTTCCTTCCTGCATCCCAACCTCATCTCCCAGCTCAGGGCACCTGTCTGGCTAGGGAGCAGGTCCCGGGCCCCAGTGCGATGAGCAATGACCTCATACCTCTGGCTGATGAGTCTGTAACCCCCCCCCCCAATTTCTTCTTGTGCGTTCAATGAAGGTGATTTGCTCCGTGATAAATCGCCCACCCAGGACACAGGCAGCTTCCTGCTGGGCAGGGCTGAGGATGTGCAGGAGGTTGGGGGTCCTGGGGGGCAGGGTGGTGCCGGGGCAGGGTCTGTGTGCATCCGGAGCTGGTGATGTCCCCAGCGTGTGCACGGGAGTTTCGGAATGTGTCTGGGGCCGATTGTTGTACAGGATGTTTTGTGGACCATTGTGGCCTGTGTCAAGGGCATCATCTGTGCGGGACTGTCCTTTCTGTCTAATTGAGGGGGGCAGCAGGTGCACCAGGCACGGCGCAGAGTGAGGCTGGGCTGCAGGGGTGGGTGAGGACGCAGGCTCGCACCACGGGCCAGGGACCTGGTCTTGCTGCTCTGGGATAGAAGACGGGGGCACAGCTGTGAGGGGCCACCCTGTCTGGTCCTGTGGCTGTTCCCCAAGGAAAATCTCAGAGCTGCCCTGGCCTAGGGTGGCCTTGTTACGTGGAAGGGATGGGAGTTACCCAGTGGCGGAAAAAGAGCTGGGTGTGGCGGCCACGCCTGTGATCCCAGCACTCAGGCGGGCAGAGGATTGCGAGTTATGGTACATGGTGCGACCCTGTCTCAAAACAAAAATTATAAAAAAGATCTCCCAAGGGGGGTCCACGCTGATGTGGAGACCTCATCCTCTGCTTCCGCAGATCTGGCGCTGTTGCTGGGTATGGGGCACCCGTGGCTTTGGGTCCTGGGGGGGTCTGCTGTGGATTTGGTGCTGGGGAGTCACCGTTCTAGGTCACATCGAGGGATGAGAACCCAAAGTCATTGTGTTTGGTGGCTGCTGGTCCGTCAGGAAGTAGCCAGATCACAGCATGCTGTAAAGCCCTTCCTTCTAGAGTCCGGCCACTTCTGGCCCCAGGGACACTTGGCAGCATCTCGGAACATGTGTGGTCATCATGATTGGGCAGCCCCTGGCATGGGGCAGGCGGAGGCCAGGGACGCTGCTCAGCACCCTATGCGGCCAGGGTCCACAGTGCCCTGGCGAGGCTGGAGCTCCAGGCACTTGCTGGGGGCGGGAGTGTGGACAGCGGCCTGTGGTCACCTAGGAGCTCCTGGGGGTCGGGTCCCCCGTCATTGCCCTGGGGACTTAGGCCTGGGTGCCTGCCTAGCAGGTGCTGCAGTGGGGTGGATGGCCTGGGGCCACAGGTGCTTGGTGTCATGGGAGCAGAGTGAAACTACCTCTGGCCTGGCCTGGCCTGCCTTAGTCATTCAGCCACTGGACATGATCAGGGCACCCTGAGGCCACTCTGGGGGTGTGTGCCTGGCTCCCTTGGTTCCCTCCTTTCCTGTATCTTGTAGATTCTGGTCAGTGACAACATCCCACCTACGAGACTCTCTCTCCGCACAGTTCGCACTAAGAGCTACCGCTCTGAGGCTGGACACGGCGCTGGTGGCGGAGCCCTTGCCTAAAACAAAGTAACGCCCGATGTCTGCCTACTCAGATCTGCCTGTTCCTCCCCACCGTCCACTTCCAGAACGGCCCATCACCCAAAGGAAGCCCCGCCCTCATGCCCTCACACCCTCACGCCGTCACCCAGTCCCCTCCCCAGCCCCAGGCACCCATGGACCCGCTTCCTGTCTCTGCATCCACCTGCTCTGGAGTCGCCCATGGCGGGGTCTATCGTCGTTACTCTGTTCCCAGTCCTGGGGTCAAGCCCTCACCCCGCCAGCACCGCGCCAGCACCTACCACTGTGTCACGCCCCGGTCTCCCTGTGCTCCGCCCTGCTGGGAACGATTCTCTTCTCTGGGAGGCCCTGCCTTGGGGACCTCTGTGTGGTGACCCTCAGCCGCGGTCTCACCCAGCCTGGGCACTGGGGGGCAGTGGCCGAGGGCTGAGGCGCAAGGGAAAGACTGGTGCTGGGCTCTCTGACCCTGAGGATCCCCTGGCCAGGTCTCTACCTCCAGGAGACACTAGGTGGTATCTGGGACACATGTGGCTGTGCCCAAGGGGAAGCTCCCACTGGGGGAAGCCGGACACTGTCCAGCATGGTGCTGGGCCCGGGACACCTGCCCATTCCAGGATCCACATCCCAGCCCCTTCATCTTGGCCCGTGGCAGAGGACGCAGTGTGTGGCACCCAGCACTCAAGTGGCCTGGCCATGGGGCAGCGCCCCAAGGCCAGGCCAGCCATGCGCATCCTCCACACAGGCTGCAGCAGACCCAGAGTCACTGGGGCAGACAGGGCTGTGGAGGCTCCTGACGCAGGAGCCCAGCGTCGAGCTGCTGTGGGCCTGTGGTCTCTTGGGCAGGCCAGAGGGCAGAGCGCCCCCACTGGGCGGGAAGCCCATGCACAGGGACCTCCTCGCCCGAGGACCGCCAGCCCTGTGGGGCACAGGCTGGGGGAGTAGGCAGCCGCTGGGGGATGGGTGAGTGAGGGGCGCATGTGTCTGAGGAGACCGCCACACGGCTCCCCCCGTGAGGCAGGTGACTGCCTATGCCAGGCAGCACAGGACACGGGTCTTGGTCTGTTGCTGGAGGGGCAGGACGCTGGCTGTCAGGGGCCCTGTCGGGAGCCACTTCACAGGCCTGGCGCCCCCTTCTCTGCCCTGCCAGCTAGTGGCATAATCTGCCCAAGAGATGAGGAGACCAAGGTCCCAGGTGACACTGCCCGACCCTTCTGACCCTTGTGGCCTGGGAGGGGAACCCAGCCTGAAGCCAGCACCACCTAGGCCTGTCCCTCTCACCCTGACTCACGGGCGGGGCATCGGGGCTCAGCTGGGCCCAAGGCGGGCAAGAGCCAGGGCTGGGTTGGTGTCCGGCCCACGCACCCAATGGGCTCCGCACTCTGAGGGGGCGTTCAGTGCACAGGGAGGTGCAAGGGGACAGCATGGCACTGGCCAGGTTGCAGGTGAGAGACCAGGAGGTTCCCCAGACCCCAGGGAGGCTGGGTGGCGCCTGGAGTCCTCCCTGGCCCCAGAGGGCGCTGCCGTGCAGAACCCCCACTATGTCCTGGGAGGGACCACCTCTCCCAGGTCTCTCGAGGGGAGACTTGGTGGCACCTGGTGCCCTCAGACCTGCACTTTGCTCCCGAGGTCCTGCCTCCAGCCATTTGTCACCTTGATGCTCAATTGGCTGCTCCTAAAACCAGAGCTGTCAGCCTCTCGCCCCTGGAGGGGCTCAGTGCCTCCCTCTCGGCCTGCTGATCCCTCAGGCCCCGAGATAGGGTTGTACCTGCTGTCACAAGGACGGAGTTGAGGAAACAACAAGGTGGCTTGGTCTGCGCCTGGCCCGAGGCAGAGCTGAGGCCACACAGGCGTCCCACCTCCCTCGCACCTCCCTGGGCAGCACGTGCGATCTCCAGCTGGGCAGCTGCCTGTCGCCCTCACCTGGGGTCATTCTGACCCCTAGGACCCTGGGACATATTTGGGGACGTGTGGTTAGCACAATTGGGGGAGCTCCTGGCGTAGACGGGCGGAGGCCCAGCACACTGGCCCCGATCCTGCAGAACGAGCTGCCTGGTGTCCACAGAACCCAGGGCCCCGGTCTACACCGTCTCATAGTGGCCACGTCCAGACCACCGCCAGCCTGCAGTGGGAGCCACAGTGCTCTGCTGTTCCTTGAAACGAGGAACAGGAGAGCCGTGGGGACCGGTTTTTCCAGATAGGCCGCCCTCGAAGGAACGGAAGCTCGGCCTGAGGGCCAGGGTGCTGCGCATGGGGAGGGTGGGCGGCTAACTGCGAGTCCCAGGGCTGACCCTAGGAACGGTCCCCATGTCACTGTTTCCACTAGAGCCACCCCATGTGCCTGGCTTGTGAGGGGCAGGCCGTGCCTGTGGAGGGCCTGGCGCAAGGACTCTGGGGTGAGAGTCCTTGGACCCCCCCTCAGAGCGCGGAGTCCATTGGGTGCGTGGGCTGGACACCAACCCAGCCCTGGCTCTCGTGCGCCTTGGGCCCAGCTGAGCCCCGATGCCCTGCCTGCGAATCAGGGTGCGCGAGACAGGCCTAGGTGGTGCTGGCTTCAGGCTGGGTTCCCTCCCAGGCCACAAGGGTCGGGCAGTGTCAGCTGGGACCTTGGTCTCCTCATCTCTTGGGCGCTGCGCAATGGGCTCCCGGGGAGCCTCAGCAGTAGGAGGAGAGGTGCAGGGCTGGCGTGGCCCAGCACCCTCTGGGCAGCGTCCCTGGCCTCCCCACCCCTCCCTGTGGACGGCTCGCTAGCCCCACCTGCTGGTGACAACCTGAGACCCTTAGCTGTGCTTAGCGACCCCTGGGGGCCACAGCCTAGAGAACTCCTGGTTAGACGCCCAGGCCCACCTGTCACAGAGCCAGGCAGGTGCAGGGCGGGGCCTCCCTGGGCCTGGCCACCTGGGGTGCCCAGCTGTGGGAGAGAGGCCGCCAGTAGGAGGAAGTTAGGGTTAATGCAGCTCGCAGGCCCGTGATACCGAAGTGACACCAGCCGGGCAGAGGACTGGGCTGTTGAGCCCCAGTGCCTCTGGCTGGGGCCCGCCTGCAGCCTGCACTCCCTTGCTGTCCTCACTACGCAGGCAGCTGGGAAACCCCAGCCTGGGGCTGCCGTCTTGGTGCCGCCGTCTGTCACCCAAACAGATGGGACACAGAGCCTGGGAAGTAAGGGTCCCCACTGCAGCCCAGCTGCTGTGCTCCCCCCAGGCGGCCAGGTGAGGGGCTCCGGGCGCAGCCGCGTGCGGAGCAGTGCCAGGACGGCGCCCGCTGACCCCTGCGTCCCCGCAGGCTGTCCTCGCGGCAGCGCCCCGCCAGCCCGCCATGGACCAGGACTACCAGCGGCGGCTGCTGCGGCAGATCGTCGTCCAGAACGAGAACACGATGCCCAGCGTGAGTGCCTGGGGCCTCGGGGTGCGGGGGCCCTGCCCCCCCGGGGGGCACACCCGACCCCGCAGCGCCCGGCTGAGGACCCCCTGCCTCCCGCAGGTGTCGGAGATGCGGCGGACGCTGACGCCGGCCAACTCCCCGGTGTCCTCACCCAGCAAGCACGGGGACCGCTTCATCCCCTCACGGGCTGGGGCCAACTGGAGTGTGAACTTCCACCGGATCAACGTGAGTGGGGAGGCCGCGTGTGGGGGCGGGGAGAGGGGTGGGGTGGGGCGGGGAGCGGGGTGGGGTGGGGCGGGGCCTGACCCCCACTTTCCCCACAGGAGAACGAGAAGTCGCCCAGCCAGAACCGAAAGGCCAAGGACGCCGCCTCGGACAGCGGCAAAGGTGAGGTTGCTCTGCATCCCGCGCCCTGTGCCCCACACCCTGCGCCCCATGGCCCACACTCACCGCCCGCCCCGTGCCACCCGCAGACGGCCTGGCCTACTCGGCACTGCTCAAGAACGAGCTGCTGGGCGCTGGCATCGAGAAGGTGCAGGACCCGCAGACCGAGGACCGCAGGCTGCAGCCGTCCACACCCGAGCGCAAGGGGCTCTTCACGGTGAGCCCGCGCGGCGCGGGGTCCTCCCCTTGCAGGGCACGGGGCCCCCACCCTGTCCCCACCTCCTGGGGCTCCTGAGTGGAGGCCCCCCACCTCGGGGCCCTGGTGCCCCTCATCCCGCGGGGCCCCTGCCTTAGCTCGTGCTGCGTCCACTGAGCAGTTTCCCTGCCCCCAGTATTCCCTCAGCACCAAGCGCTCCAGCCCCGACGACGGCAACGACGTGTCCCCGTATTCCTTGTCCCCCGTCAGCAACAAAAGGTGAGTCCAGGCCCCCAGCGATGGTGCCGTGGGGCTGGTGGGCAGAGTCTCTGTCCTCCAGGAGCATGTGGTGCAGAGGGTCTGGGCCAGGCCGTGCCAGCCACAAGTGCAAGACTGTGAGCCAGGCACAGGCCCCCAGAAGATCTGTGGGGTGTGGAGCTAGGTGGGCAGGGGGCAGGGCCACCCCAAGAGGGTGTCCACTGCCACAGGCTTCCCCTAGGTGTGGGGTTCCGAGGTGGGGGTGACTGAGGAGCAGAGGCCGGTGCGGTGAGCTGGGGTCTGCCACGTCAGCCGTGCACCACACAGGCCACACGATGCCAAGTCTCCTCCTGACTCCCTCCAGTCAGAAGCTGCTCCGGTCCCCGCGGAAGCCCACGCGCAAGATCTCCAAAATCCCCTTCAAGGTGTTGGACGCACCCGAGCTGCAGGATGACTTCTACCTCAACCTGGTGGACTGGTCGTCACTGAACGTGCTCAGCGTGGGGCTGGGCACGTGTGTGTACCTGTGGAGTGCCTGCACCAGCCAGGTGAGCCGCCTCCCCCCTCCCCCACTGCCTGAGCTGTGGGCTCCACCTGTTCTCTCACCGGGCCAGGGCAGCCACCAGGTGCTCAGTCCCCACGGGGGCTGAGGAGACCAGAGTGCTGTGGGCTGGGGGGAGGAGCCGGGCCTCCCCACCCCCGCGTCCCACGTCAGCACTCGCTGTCCAGCCTGACCGCCCCAGAGCATCGTAGCGCTGAGGACTGGGGCGGCAGGAGGGTGGCCAGGCCGGGGACCCTGGAGGACGCAGCCGAGTGTCCTCCCACTGTGACCTTCTGCCACAGGTGACCCGGCTCTGTGACCTCTCGGTGGAGGGCGACTCGGTGACGTCCGTGGGCTGGTCTGAGCGAGTGAGTTTGGGGCGCATCTGGGGTCACCGTGTCTAGCTTAGGTCTGCATCCCTGGCCTCCTGGCCTTGGCACAGGGCTGGTAGTGATGGTCACAGGGAGGTAGCAGCCATGGGTCCTGTGGCAGGGCCTCGGAGGGCCCCCTGTCCCATGGCAGGGCCCAGCCGGCTGCCCTTCCAGCTGCCTCTGCGCTCCTGCTGAAGTCTGGGGGTGGCTGGTTTATTTCTGACATCGGATGTCCTTTGGTTCAAAGTATTTGGCAGCCCTGGGGTGGGAGCCCAGAGCACAGTGAGCCCCCGCCCAGCCCTCTGGCCCCATGTCCCCTCTTGCTCCCCCACTGTGCTTTAGCCTGAGACTTGCTCCAGAGGACATCCTCCAGGCCAGCAGCTTGGCCGGCCTCGCGTGCGCCCTCCCCGGCGCCCGCTCCTGTGTAACTGCTCTATGGCAAAGCGCCTTGCACATGCCGGGCGAGCACCCTGCCAGGCCGTTGCCCGTCCTTGCTGTGTGGAGACAGGGTCTCGTGAGGGTCACCTGGACCTCGCCATCCTCCCCCCTCAGCGTCCTGAGCGCCACGTCGGCTGAGGTGGCGTTGGGTGCAGGCTGGCGCCCGCCTCCACCCATGAACTCTGGACGGGGCCTCAGCTGAAGGGAAGGGCTCTCAAAAGAGGTTTTAGAAGCCAGGCGTGGCCAGGCCTGGCGGTGCATGCCTGTCACCTTGGCACCTAGGAGACTGAGGTGGTAGGTTATGGCTAGCCCGGGCTAGTGAGACCATGTCTCAAAACCCAAAATAAAACAACCCTGTCAGGTGTGGTCGCACGCCTGTTTCCAGAAACCAAAAGTCTCTAGAGAGGCCCCTCAGCCCAGGCGCCAGCCCGCTGTCCTGTCGCCACGCCGCCCCTCATGCCCGCCCTGGCTACCTGTCGCCTAGGGGAACCTGGTTGCGGTCGGCACGCACAAGGGCTTCGTGCAGATCTGGGACGCAGCGGCGGGGAAGAAGCTGTCCACGCTGGAAGGCCACACGGCGCGAGTAGGTGAGGAGCCGGGGCCGTGGGCAGCGCGTCTCGCCATGGCCTTGGCTGCGGGCCGGCCCGGCTCACCCCGCTGTCTGCCGCCTCCAGGGGCGCTGGCCTGGAATGCGGACCAGCTCTCATCGGGGAGCCGCGACCGCATGATCCTGCAGAGGGACATCCGCACCCCGCCCCTGCAGTCGGAGCGGCGGCTGCAGGGCCACCGCCAGGAGGTGTGTGGCCTCAAGTGGTCCACAGACCACCAGCTACTCGCCTCTGGAGGCAATGACAACAAGGTACAGTCTCCCCCGGCGCCACCCTGCAGGGCCCAGGCCCCTGGTGCAGCCACGCTGTGCAGGCCAGGCCTGGCCCCGCCCTGCCCCTTGTGGAGCCCAGGCCTTGTCAGCTGAAAGGGCAACAGGTGTCCCCAGTGTCCCAGGGGAGGGACCCGGGTCCCCGCATCCTGGCTCACGGCCGCCCCCCCACAGCTGCTAGTGTGGAACCACTCCAGCCTGAGCCCCGTGCAGCAGTACACGGAGCACCTGGCGGCCGTGAAGGCCATCGCCTGGTCCCCGCACCAGCACGGCCTGCTGGCTTCAGGCGGCGGCACGGCCGACCGCTGCATCCGCTTCTGGAACACGCTCACGGGCCAGCCGCTGCAGTGCATCGACACCGGCTCGCAGGTCTGCAACCTGGCCTGGTCCAAGCACGCCAACGAGCTGGTGAGTGGCAGCCAGGGAGGGCGCCTGCTGGGGGGCGGGTCACAGGGCGGGGCTGCCCAGCCCTCGCCAACCGCGGCGTCCCCACAGGTGAGCACGCACGGCTACTCGCAGAACCAGATCCTCGTGTGGAAGTACCCGTCCCTCACGCAGGTGGCGAAGCTCACCGGCCACTCCTACCGCGTCCTCTACCTGGTGAGTGCACCCAGCAGGCTGGACCGCTGGCCGCCATGTGGGGCAGCTCCGTGCCAGTCTCGGCCTTAGGCCCCGCAGCCCTGCAGGGCAGCCCTGGCCACACCCTCGCTCGCTCGCTTTCCCTAACGGTGGAGAGCGGTTTGCAGGAGGCCGTGGTGGGGCCGGGCAGCCCCGCACCGTGGAGATCCGCGGGGCATCCACCTGTGGCCCTTGGCCCCGGCCCCACCACTGCCTGTGTGCCTCGGGGTGGGCTCTGCCCCCCACGCCATCCCACAGAGCTCAGGGACACCCAGGGCCTTCTGTTCTCTCTGCAGGCCATGTCCCCCGACGGGGAGGCCATCGTCACCGGTGCTGGAGACGAGACCCTGAGGTTCTGGAACGTCTTTAGCAAGACCCGCTCGACAAAGGTAAAGTGGGTCTGTATCAACACCGCCTGCCCTGCTGCGCGCGCGTGTTCCCCTACCAGCGCCTGGTGCAGCCTCTGTGGCTCATGGCGCAGCCCCGTCCCGCGCCTCAGTTTCCCCAAGGCTCACCCCCCCCCCGCATGTGTCCACAGGAGTCGGTGTCAGTGCTCAATCTCTTCACCCGGATCCGGTAGACCCACTGGGCAGACGTGCAGCTCCACCTGGGCGGAGACCGACTGGCCAGCCTGTGTGGACCCTGCTGTCCCCGCCACGGTCCCCAGAGGGCACAGCCGGGCGGGCGGGAGCCGGGCCAGAGACCCCCGAAGAGTCTCATTAAACGCCTGATTGTGAGCCATGTCCGCCAGTCTGTGGGCCAGGGACATGGGGACCCTGACCAGCGGCCCCGTCTCCCTCCCAAAGGGCAGGACCCGTCCTGTGGCCCAGGGCCCCGGCTCAGACCATCAGCACTCAGCGGGACGGACAGCCCAGACCCATGCCGCTGCGGTGTCCACGTGCCCAGCTGGGGCTGTGTGCTCCGCCTGGACGCACGCGAACTTGCACCACGCCCAGCCCTGTGATGGATGGACAGATGGCCTGTGGAACCTGAGGCCGAGGGCCGTGGACCAGGCCACTGGCACATTGCCACTCAAGCCACGGACATCGCAGGAGGTGTGGGCACCGGGTCGGTGCCCTACCCAGGAGCTGCCCCGGCGGACTTGTGACCACGAGGCGGCCAAGGCCACTTGTCTACACCTGCTTCCTGTGCCCGCGCTCACCTCCCGCCTGCCTTCCCGGTGAGACTCAAGCTCTGCAGGCCCAGGGCCCCTGTGCAGAAGCCGGAAGATGCAGGGTGCTGGCCTCCACCCTGGGGCCCGGCTGCCTCGTCCTCCGCAGGGCCCTGGCCAGGGTTGAGCCACTCCACGGGGCTGCCGAGGCGCACAGCCGGGTGCGTGCATGTGTATATATGTACCTGTGACCCTCGCAGCTGTTTATGCGTCTTGTTGGCCGCTCGCAGAAATGTCTGCCTGGGGCTGGGTCATGGGGGCGACCCAGGCACCCGCAGGGAGGGCTGGGGCTCGGTGGCCCAGGTGGCTTCCGAGTTAGGATCGGGCTGGCCTGATTGCTGCTCCGCAGGGGGCCTTGCCCTGCTCCCATGCGGGTCTCAGCTGAAGGGGCCTGTGCCGTTTAGCATTGGCAGCGAGGCTGCAACAGGCCGGTGTCACTGAACAAGCTGGGATTCGCACTGAGTGAGGTGGCTGCCGGCATGGGTCCTGTCTGTGGCCCTGGCTGCCTCAGAGCCGGCGAGGGGCCAGGGTGGGCCTGGCACTTCCGTCCATCTGAAGGTAGCCGTGCATGGACGGGAAGGAGGGACAGCAAGGGGGTTGGGTGGTGGGGATCCGCAGCATCCAGGAAGTCACAGGCTGGATGGGCCCTGGGGGGCGCCAGGGGACCAGGGTCCACGCTTCGAGTGTGCAGTGCATGTGCACGCACATCCCACCAGGGAACAAGGGTTGAGCAGCTGTGGGGAGCTGGGCCCAGGACCCAGAACTGCTCTCGTGGCTAGTGAGCGAGTGAGTCTAGGGTTGGGTAGAGTGATGGAGCGCTAGGAGGTGTGTGTAGACTGTCACTGTCAGGGACAGGAGGCTGGGGAACCATGGGCAGCTTGGCATCCCAGGCTCACCACAGACCTGACTTTCAGCAAGCATGGGTATAACAGGGAGGCTGTGCAAAGGCCCTGGGGTAGGATGGAGCCTAGTACATTGGGGAAGTTGTGCGTGCGGCTGGAGCAGGGGGAGCTGGGGGCAGAGGGAGGAGGGAGGCCATGGGAGGTGAGGAGGGGACGGCAGGTGGCTGAGGGAGGCGGGGCAGGTGTGCCAGGTAGAAGAGGGCAGGGTCTGCTGAGGCAGAGAGCAAGGAGCAGATGGAGAGAGGGAGGCATGGGTGGGTTGCCAGTGTTGCGGGAGGGGGATGGGGGGGCGGGGTGCTTTGTTTATACTTCCTGCTGTGGTGAAATACACGGAGCAGATGTGACACTGCCCTGAAGTGGGCCGGAGGATTCGGTCTATTAACCTTTCTGAACATCCCAGGACGTTCTCTCGGGGACATAGTCCCGTCCCCATGAGCCATTGCTCCAGCCCCCTCTGTCTGTGGAGTCTCCTGTCCGTGGAGTCCTGCACCTCGGGGCCTTCTGCTTGGTTGTCGCTGAGCACACTGTCCCCAGGTCCTGCCCCAGCTTCCTATGGACAGAGCCTCGCTCCTCATGCTCACGGCCGCGAGGGGTCCACACCCAGAAGGGGTGGACCAGGCTCTGTGTGTTTCCTCGCCCATGCCCGGACACGTGGCTGCTGCCACCCGGAGGCCACCAGGCATGGGGGCCCAGCTCACCTGCACCCTGGGCCTGTGCTGAGGACCAGGGGACTCAAGCCCAAAAACAGGAGACCCGGCAGGGAGGAGCTGAGGTCTTGAGGCCCCAGCCCTGGACCGGCCGCCTGCCCCCGTGTCCCTGCTTCACTCCTGCAGCTGGGGGTGGGGGTGGCCTCCGCCCACCCGTTGCCTGGACACCGTAGGTGGGTGGCCTTTGTTGCTGTCACCAGGGGCCCAGGGACCCCGACAGCAGAAACCCTGAGGACACATAGGCAGACATGCAGACCCCGAGGCGGGGGGCTGCCTGGCCCTGTGTCCCCTCGGTCACCCTGGAGCGGGACTTCCCCGCACCGCTCTACAGGTGAGTCCCCACCACAGGCTTCCTAAGACCCGGCGGTGCCCTTGGGATGCAGCCTTGTCCGCGCACCCCAGCTGCCGGCTTCTCCCATAGCCACCAAGCAGGGACACGCGTACCGCCCTCCTGGGCCTGAACCGCGTGCCTGCTGGGCCCAAGCACCGTCAGCTCTGGGGGCAGACGCTGAGGCTCAGATCCCTGAATGTTCTCTCTCCACGCTGGAGGCAAAGTTTCAGGCAGGGCATGTGGACAGGGCTGTCCCCCAGCAGCCCTGCAGGACACTCGCCCGGCCTCTCCCAGCTCCCGGCCTCTGTCTTTCCCCCCACTGGTCTGTGCCCAGACCTCCCTCCCTTTACGAGAGAACACCGGCATTGTACTGGGACCACCCCAGCCAGGGTGGCCTCCCTTTTGCGAAGTACCTCTGTTCAATCCCTATTTCCAGCCCTGCCTGGGTGCAGTGGCACAGGCCTGTCATCCTGGCAATTTGGGAGGCTGAGGCAGGAGAATCGCAGGTTTGAGGCCAGAGACAGCCTGCATAACTTAGCGATACCCTGTCTCAAGATAAAAAAAAAGTTCAATGGACTGGGGGTACAGCTCGGTGGTAGAGCACTAGCAGAGCATGTGTGAGGCCCTGGGATCAACCCCCAACGTACCACAGAAAGTCTGTATTTCCAAAAAGTTGCATTCTGAATTTCTGCATGGACATGAATGTATGGGGGCACCATCCCGCCCAGTCCTGTACCCGTTAGTAAGTGACCATTGCCAGGTGCAGTGGCCACACCTGCCATCCCACCAACTCTGAAGGCTGAGGCAGGGGGCTCTCACATTGGAGGCCAGGGGCAGCCTGCACAACTTACAGACACGGTCTCAAAAAGTGCAAAAGAGGCTGGGGTGCAGCTCAGCGGCAGAGCACTTCCCTAGTGTGTGTGAGGCCCGGGATTCAACCCCACAGTGCTGCAAAAAAAAAAAAAAAAAAAAGGAAAATAATCATTTAAATGAACCATAATGGAATATTATGCAGCTGTTAAAAAACAAAATGTGGTAAGCTGCTGAGTGCAGTGGCTATGCTCATGATCCCAGCACTCAGGAGGCTGAGGCAGGGTTCTCAGTTGGCGGCCAGAGTTGCATAGCAAGGCCCTGTCTCAAACAACAAAAGAAATGGAAAATACGTGGCGAGCGATGATGGCTGGAGCCCCCCACGTTTGTGCATGAAGGGGGTGTGCACACCCTGCGTGTTTCTGGAAGAAGAAAGCGCAGCACCCCCATGCAGGGTAAGGAGAAAGGTCACCCAGGGCTGCCCCTGAGCTGAACCCTGGTACCAGGTCAGGTTTAAGGCCCAGGCTGATAGGCAGTTCCTCATCACTACTCTCTGTACTGCAGGACCTTGTCCTACTCTGTTCCCTTAATCGTCACCCCTGCCCCAGGGCCTTGGCATATGCTGGTGCCACAGCTTCCAGCAAGCCCCACCTCAGCCTCAGCTAGGTTCTGCCTCTAGAGACCTCTGGGCGACTGCTTCAATTCATGTTTAATTGTGGCTGGTGCTCAGCTCCGGGGCCTCCTGTGGCCCAGCCTGACCCCATGCAGTCCTGGTCCAACTCCAGGCCAGGAGCTTCCTGCAGAAGGTCGCTGTCTCCAGGAAAGGAAAGCTTAGAGGCAGCAGGTTCGGGGAGGTCCTGGGTAGCTGGGGCTGATGGGCTCTGTGCTGTTGCCTGTGGCGTCCTGTGCTGAAGGACACGCAGCCAAGCAGAGTCAGAAGGTGCCACAGCAGAGGGGCCACACACCCGTTCTCTCGCCGGGCCAGCCGAGGCCGGTCGTGCGGCGCCCCCGTGTCTCAGCCTCTGCCCCACCAACAGCGATGACTACCTGTCCCTGGAGGGGCCCCGCTGGGCACCGGCCATCAAGCAGGCGACGCGCTGGAAGTACACGCCCATGGGACGCGACGCGGCCGGCCAGGTGTGGTACACCGGGCTGACCAACACGGACCCCCGCGAGGCCTGGTACAACCTCCCCCGGGCCCTGGACAGCCCCTACCGCGAGGCCTACGCCCGCTGGCACGGCTGCTACAACCACCGCGACAGGCAGCTGCCCCGGGGTGAGTGGCCGCCGCCCGTAGCCCAGCCGGGCATCCGGGGCCGGGGCCAGAATGACCTCTTGCCACCCTGCAGCCTACGCGCAGCACCTGCGGGAGACGACCTGGCGCGACCCCATTGTCCCTGCGCAGTACCTGAGCCCGAACACCCGGTGGGGCTGCGCGCTGTGGAGGGACCGGCTGGTGCCGGGCAAGGAGTATGGTGAGGCCGCGGGGCGGCGTACCCCAGCCAGGGGGCGGGGCCACCAGGACTGGGACAGGCAGGGGCAGCACCAGGGAGCGGGGCACCCCAAGCCAGGAGGCAGGGCCATCTGGGCCAGGATGGGCAGGGACAGGGGCACCAGACCAGGGGGCAGAGCCAGGCGCACACATCAGTCTAGGGGGTGGGGCCAACGCACCCGTCAGACTGGGGGCGGGACCAGCTGGTGCGGGATGGGCGGGGCCAGCGCACCCACCAGCGTAGGGGCGGGGCCATCTGGGGCGGGATGGGGAGGACAGGTGCGGGGACGGGGGTCACGTGGGCCGGAATGGGCGGAGTCCGCGCCCCATCCATCTAGGGGCGTGGCTGGAGGGCGGGGCCACTGGGACGGGATGGGCGGAGCCGATGCGCCACGCAGCCTGGGGGCGGGGCCAGCCAGGCCGGGTGGGCGGGACCACTAGACAGGGGTGGGCGGGGCGCGTATGCCCAGCAGCCCCGTAGGGCCTGGGCTTGGGGTGGACGCCGGCGGCCGCTGGCCCACAGAGGGCCGGGAGGCCCGGGTCGCCCGGTGACCCGGCCCCTCGCCCGCAGTGCTCAACAGGAACCGGTTCGGGGCGGAGCCTCCATGGCGGGGTACAGACTACGTACCGTGGCTGTCAGCGCCGTCACGCCCGCGCTACGCCGCGCAGATCTCCCGGCAGCGCGCGCTGGAGCCCCGCCGCCCCGCCGCCCGCCAGCTCGCGCTCGCTCTCGCGCCCCAGTTCGGATAAAGCTCATGCTGCCCACGCCGCGTCTGACTCCGGGAACCGATCCGCCCTCAGACGGCGCGGGTGGCCGCGGTCCCCGGGGCCCCTGGCCCGGCCCCCAGCAAGCGGAGCCTGGGCAGCGTGGTCCGCACCTGCGGCTCTTTATTCTCCTCATGGTCCTCGGCCCGGGCAGCCCGCTGCCCGCAGAGCGCCTGGCTCCGCCCCTCCGCCCCGCGCGGCCTCCAGCAGGACAGGGCTGGGCTGAGACCCCGCGCCATCCAGAGGGCCGGGAACGCACTGGAGCCGGAATGGGGCGCCCCAAAGCTTGGGGGACCCGCCGGCCCCTGGAGATGACCTGGCTTCACCAGGTGGCCAGGCCCGGAGGCGCTGAGCCCCCGAACTGTTCATCCTGGGCGCCCCCGGACCCCAGCCGGGTGGGGATCAGCGCGAGCCCGGGGAGGCAGCGGCTTCTCCAAGGCCAGAGGCTGCCCGCGTGTGAAAGAGGTTCGTTGGTCAGCTGCAGGAGGCCGGGTCAGGGCCGAGCCCCAGGGTCCCCTGGAAGGGGAGGGCGGTGTCAGGGAGCGGCCGGGCCAGCCCTCCCGCCCGGGCTGTCCTGAGGGGGGGTGGGTAGGTGACTCACGGGTCCGCAGGCGGATGGGCCAGATGAAGAGGCTGCAGAGCGCCAGGGCGGCCGCCACGCCCACGCCGCCGGTTACGGCCACCATCACCCAGTGGTAGAAACCGACACAGGCGCCGCAGCAGAGCTCGGAGCTGGGGGGACGGGCAGGGGCTGAGCGCAGAGGCCGCGGCCCACCTGCGCCTCTGGTCTCTGTTCCCCTGTCCCAGGGGCGCATGGCAGGGGTCACCCTGACAGAACCTTCCTCGCACAGCCAAAGTTCAGCCAGAGCTGAAGCTGGGTGCCCGAGGTCTGTCCTGAAAGCACCCGGTCTGGCCCCAACATCACCCACCTGGACCATTGCACACACTTGTGCCTTGCCCCAGGTCCCGCCCCAGCTGTGATCCCGGTAGTGGCCACAAGGGGGGCACCCCCGTGAGCAACGAGTCAAGTCCCTCCCTCTCTCCACAGCCCTCCAGGGTGGCACCTGCTTTCCTGGGGGAGGGGACAAACCCAAGTTCCCCTTGCAGCCCCTAGGGCTCTGCCCGCCCTGCCCCATCCCTTCTTCACCTCCCTACTCCTTCTGCCCCGTGTTCCTTCTGCTCCTCGCTGCTGCTCCAACAAGCCTGGCTCGGTGCTGCTGCAGGGCTTTTGCAGGGGCTGTGCCTGCCCCCCCAGCCTAGAGCTCTCTGACACCCCTCAGGTCCTCGGGAAGCCCTTGCTGGCCTCCTGCCGGCAGCTGGGCCACTTTGGTTCTCTCTTTCCCACCCTCATCCGCTCACAGTGTATCTGCGATTACTGCCGTGGGTGACATTTCCAGCCCCGGGAGGGCAAAGGCCCTGGGGTGGCTCATGTGCCCACCCCGCAACCGTGCGAGCCTAGACCCTGCGTCCTGTGGCCTGAGTGACTCTGGGCTCCCTTCCAGCCCAGGCCACACGTGTGCACAGCACATCCTGAGGGCCCGGCTCACCCCAGAGGCAAGGCTGGCTGAATGAATGAGCGGACTGCCCAAGGACAGAGTGGGCAACTCTCCCGGTGGACCTTGCGTCCCTCCAGGGTGGGTCCTTGGCCTGCCCTGAATCCCCAGGCCCCCAGCACCGCCTGGGTGCTCAGTGGCTTTGGCCAGATGAGGACAGCCGGGGAAGTACTCACGGGCAGGGATGCAGGCTCTGCACGGCCATGACCGCCAGCCCGTTGGCCACTTTATCCGAGAAGCTCATGGCGCCGTACACGAAGGCTCCGCTGTGCTGGGGTCACGGGCGGGAGGTCAGTGCGCAGGCCCGAGGGGGCAGGTCCCTGCCTCCCCCCCGGGTGCTGCCCGCCAGCCTACCGTGTGGGGGCCAATGAGGTCGGCTGTCATGGCCAGCGAGGTGACAAGGATGGTGGCACAGCCGGAGCCCAGCAGCACAGCTGCCGCGTACACAGCTACGCCCAGCCCATCCGCCAGGGCCACCCAGGCCGCGAAGGCCAGGATCACCAGGAGCCCCACGAAGTAGGTCAGCTAGGGAGGAGGCAGGCGGACCAGCGTCAGGCCGCACCCCTCCCCCCGCCCCCGCCCTCCACCCTCCGCCCACCGCCCTCACTGTCCACAGCCCTCGCCCACTCACGGTCCTCCCGATGCGCCGGTTAACCGGTTTCATGAGGAAGGAGGAGAAGAAGCCGCTGAGGTACATCACCAGGGGAATGGTGGCGATGAACTTCTGTGGGGGCAGACGGGCAACGGCCTTCCATATGGGGTTGGGAGGGGCACCCCCTTTCCATCCCGCTGCGCCGGCCCCCCAGCTCACCTTGGGCAGGTGGAGGGAGTACGTGAGGTACATGGCCATGTACGTCTGGGACAGATTCACGATGAGCCTCGTGGTCATGTACAGCACGCCCACCTGCAGGCAGATCAATAGAGGGACTGCCAGGGGTCAGCAGGGGCCCCGCTGCAGTCTCACCAAAAGGGGGCGCCAGGACCTAGGTGAGGTAGGTGCAGCACCTCAAAGTGACTGTCCAGGGGCTGGTGAGGGCTGGGGTTTAGCTCAGTCGGTAGAGGGCCACTCTGTGAGGACCTGGGTTCAATCCTCAGAACTGCAAAAAATGGATGTGGCCATCCACTCCCAAACCAATCCCAAACAGCCATTGGAAACCCTGTGAGTAGCAGAGCAGCACTGACATAGTGCCGGGCGTGGCACAGTGCTGGGGACACCTAACAAGGGGCTGGTGATGGGGCTCAATAGCACAGTACCTGCCTAGAGGGCAGGAGACCCTGGGATCGATCCCCACAACCAAAGAATTAAAAAAATAAAAGTGGCTGGCTAGTAATATCTGCCCTGGGTGTGGAATGGAAGATTGATTGCTAATGTCTGCCCTGAGTGTAGCGTGGATCATTGGTGATGTCTACCCTGGGTGTGGGGAATGGAAGATTGATTGCTAATGTCTGTCTTGGCTGTACAAATGGCAGATTGATTGCTAATGTCTGCCCTGGGTGTAAAAAGAAAGATTGATTGCTAATGTTTGTCCAGGGTGTGGAATGGCAGTTTGATTGCTAACATTTGCCCTGGGTATGGACTGGTAGGTTGGTTGGTCATGTCTGTCCCGGGTGTGGATGGAATAGAAGATTGCTTACTAATGTCTGCTCTGAGTGTGGCATGGAGGAATCATTGGTAATATCCACCCTGGGTGTGGACTGGCAGGCTGATTGCTACTGTTACCCTGGGTGTGGACTGGCAGGTTGATTGGTCATGTCTGCCCTGGGTGAGGAACAGGAAAGGAGTCCGGTTGCTGCCCCATCTGCAGGCGGAGGAGGGGCGCCCACTCCAGGCCCGCACCCCTGCCCACACCCCAGCCCGTACCTGGTAGAAAGCTGGCTCCCACAGCCAGTGCTTCCAGAGCAGCAGGGGCTGAGCCGTGGAGGCCACCAGGGGCGTGTGCTCGTCCGGCTCGTCCCCACGCCGGCGCCCCTCCCTGGTGCCCAGGTGGAAGAGCAGTGAGAAGAGGGCACCCACACCCACCACCAGCAGGGCCAGCGTCTGAGGAGAGACAGAGGGCTCAGCGCCGGCTCTTACGGGCTCAGGGCCTGGGGGAGGCCCGCCCGGCCTCAGCTCACCTGGAACACGGGCACGTCCTGGACCCCCAGGTGGTCGCCAACGCTGAGGTCCTGGGCCTCGCCGGTGCGTGAGGAGCCGTGCAGGTGCAGCAGGAGCCAGGCGGCCCCGAAGACGGCGATGTTGGCCACCACGGTGAAGGCGTACCTGGCAGGCAGCCAGGCCTCAGCAGGGGCAGCGGCGGCCTCTGGCCACTTCCTCCCCACAGAGCCACCGTGGCCTCCAGGGAACCCTGGTCAAGGAGTGATTTCTGCCACCCAGGCAGTTTCCAGCCTGTGCCGGATCCACCCTGCGGGACCCAGGGCAGACTCCAAAGAACAGGGTCGAGATGGGCAGTCGCCCACACAGCTGAGACCCTGAGGGGCCGAAGTCCAGGGCTGTGGAATCCTCTAGACCCTGAGCCTCTGCCAGGCCAGGGCTGGGCTGGAACGTGCCATCCTCCCGCCTCAGCCTCCCGAGCGCAGGGATCCCAGGCGTGCACCGCCACACCAGTCCTGTTTCCCTTTCTGAACACAGGAACCAGGCCACCTCCAGAGTCCATGGGACCGTGGCAGGAGGCCGCCTGGCAAAGTGCTCCTGTGTGGGATGTGCACTAGCATCTCTAGCATCTAGCTTCGGCATGGCCCGGCTGTGTCAGCAGAGCCCTGGGCGTTGGGCAATGCCTGTCGTTAGCGCCACAATGGGGAACTGAAAGGCTGAGCTGAGAGGCCAGTGTGGGTGGAGCTGGACACACACTAGCTGGTTTGGGGACAAAGGAGCCTTCTACAGAGAAGATGTTCACAGCCTGGCTTTCGGGGCTGGGGGTGAAGCTCAGTGGTTAGCGCTTGCCAAACCTGCCTTTGGTCATTTCTTCCTCTGGAATACGGAAGTGATAACAGCACCTGCCTCCCGGGGTCCTGGTGGAGCTCAAAGATATTCATTCCTATCAAGGGCTTGAAACTGTGCCTTGCACACAGCATGTACTCAGTAAATGCTCTTACTATGGTCCTTTGAGAATTACATTCTCTAGCACTTCAAGCAAGTCAAGGGGTAAGCTGGGCACCAACTGTACCCACAGGTGGCAGGCAGAGCTGGTGTTGGAAGTTCCCACCCTCTGTAGTTCCCTCCCCTTGAGGGGGGCTGCTGCTGTTAGGTGCTCTCAAGTTGGGTCAGACTCCTAGCGACCTGATGTACAACAGAATGAAATACTCTCTGGAACTATGTCAGTGCTTCTCTGCTATTCGGAAGGTTTTTGATGGCTGATAGTTTTGGGAGTGGGCTGCCAGGTCTTTCTCCCCTTTTTGCTGTGCTAAGGATCAAACCCAGGGCCTCAGAGCACACAGAGTAAGTGCTCTACCCACTGAGCTAAACCACAGCCCTGGGGGGGGGGCAGAGGCAGGACCTAAAAATGCATGACAGGGTGTCTCACCCAGGTTTAGGCACCAGCATGGGGCAGAATAAAGGGATGTTGTGGGCGTAATTAGGCCAGTTTGGGTTCTTAGGAAGGGAGTTTGTCCAAGGTGGGCCTGGCTTAATCAGGCAGCCTCAGAAAGTGGGTTTAGGGCCTCCTTGAGACCCTGCCAGCCTCAGAGAGGCAGCAAGGTGCTGCCATGAGAGCAAATGCTGCAAGGAAACAAATCCCATTTGAGCGCAGTGGCCATGGCCATGATCCCAGTGCTCAGGAGGCTGAGGCAGGAGGGTAGTGAGTTCCAGGCCAACCTGGACCTCCGGAGACCCTGTCTCCACCTGGCAAGGTCCCATCTCCGGGGTGTGGGGGAAGCCGAGTGCGGTGCTGGAACCCCAGCTGAAGCTGAGGCAGGAGGGTCGTGAGTTCAAGACCAGCATAGGCTACACAGTGAGAACTTTTCTCAAAGAAAAATTTTTTGGTGCATTCAGGAGGTGGTCCCCACACCCCATATGACGGTCCCCGAGCCCCATATGGGATCCCAGGCCCCACTACGCTGCACCAGGCCCCTGACACCCGGGGGAAGAGGGACAGACTCTGATGTTGCCCTGGCTGGTGGCACCGAGGCCACACGCTCCGCAGCGGTAACTGACAAATGCACCCTCTCCCTTGTGACCGCGGCCGGGCTGAGGACCTGGCCCTCCCCCCCCCCCCCCCCCCCCCCGGGTACCTGAGGGCCGTGAGCTCCACCTTCTCATGGTCGCTGGTCACCAGCTCGGGGATGAGGCTCAGGTGGGCGATCTGCGTGGCAGCCCAGCCGAACTGGAAGATGACGATGAAGGGCGCGTAGTAGAGCAGGGCGGCCCACTCGGGCGTGGCCGGGCCGCAGCCCAGGCACGGGCTGAAGATGAACGGGAAGGACAGCAGCACGCACACAGTGCCTGGGGAGGGCGACACCCAGGGTGAGGGGTGGTGGGGGAGACCCAGGCCGCCCGCCACGACAGACGGGCTGGGGCTCCCTGCACCGTTCACGTGGGGAAACCGAGGCACGGGCCAGACGGGATCCCTCCTGAGGTCACGCACCGTGCTGAGTGCAAAGAGCACAGCCCCCTGTGGGGCTGGGGGGGAAGGGCCAAGACTGGGGGGCCCCTGCCAGCCAGGGTTCTCGTACCCCGCCCCGTGGAAGGGGACCTAGGCTGACAGGGTCGTGTGGCCCCTCAGCTGCCTGACACAGACGTGGCACCTCCAGCCCCAACTTCGCCTGCGCTCCTGGCCCCACGAGGCCTTTTCCTTCCCAGCTAGACACCCCCGGGGCCCTTTATCAGTCGCAAGCCCCACGTGGCTCTGGGTGGGGCTCGCTCTACCATCAGCTCATGAAGGCGCCTCTGCCAGGGGCACCAAGGTGTCCTGGCCCAAGAGACAGACTGGAAAACAGAGGCTGCCTCCTTCCAAGACAGCTGCCTGCCAGAAGTCCCCTCCACGTGCTCAGAGAAAGACCCAATACCTTGGAACCAATGCAGGAGCCCCCCATGTTCCCTCACCAACTCTCCTCCCTCTGCCTCTCGCTCCTTTGGATCCAGCCACAGGAGCCTCCTCACTGTTCTTCCAACATGCCAAGGTGGGTGCTGCCCCAGGGCCTTTGCACAGGTGGTGCCTCTGCCTGGAATGCTCTTTCCTAGCACATGTTAGCAAGGTGGCTCCTTTTCACCCCTAGTTTCAGCTCAAATGTCACATCATTGGAGATGTCCTCCCTGGCCAGCCTGGTGGCCAGCAGCCTCCTCTCCACCCCACATACTATTCAAGGTCCCTGCTCACACTTCCTCCTGCCCCTTAGCACATCCAGGAATTCCTTTTGGTGTTTTCCTCCCACCTGCTTCCTCCACCAAATTTAGGGCTTCCTGTACCAGATTTGTGGGGCTCAGTGGTTTGGGGGAGGTGGGGACAGATCCCACCCAGTCCCTTCTGCATCCTGGGCACCCCACACAGAGCCTGGCTCTCAGTGGCCTTTGGATGAGTGAATCATGACAGAAGTCTCTATGTGCAGCCACAACCAGGGGGTCTCATGGCTCCATTTTCCAGACGAGCAAACCGAGGCCCTGAGTGAGCCGCAGAGCCGAGGCTGTGGCCCACCAGGGCCACCCGGAGCCCTGATCTTTCCCTCAGCCTGGCAGCCCTGGGGATCCCGCACCCCGCCTGGTGCTGGACTTCCTCTGCCCCGCCCTCAGCTGGGAGGGTGACCTCATCCCTGTGTAGCTGGCCTGGGCCTCAGGACTGGGAAATGAAACTGGACGGCTCTGCTTCTCTGCAACTGGGGCCAGGTGCTGGGAGAGGACCAGGCCTGGGGGCTGTGCCGGGGCGCAGGACAGCCTGTGGCCTCCCGGGCTGGATTCCTCCCTCTTGCTGCCCCAGCTGGTTAGTCAGGGCCTGGCTGCCTGGCTCGGGAATTTTAAGCAAATAACTTTGCCTCTCTGGGCCTGTCTGTTCGTGATAAACAGAGGTGATGCCAGTTCCTGCCTCCCAGGGGTGGCAGGTTCAGGGCAAGGCAAGCGAGACCTCCTGCTACTCAGAGCCACAGCCTGCCTAAGTGCGTCACAGCCACCCATAGTTCATAACTCCCAACAGCTGTTTTCACTGCTGGGAATGCCATCCATCACACTCCTACTTGTCCCTCAAAACCCCAGAGTGAATGTCCCCTCTTCCTTCTGAAGGCTGATCTCTCTATTTCCCCAGTCCATAGAAGGGTCCATGCATAGCTCTGAGGGTCCCCCATGTTGGATGGGGATGGGGGGTGTTGTTAAGGGAAAGAACAAGTCTATCTCCACCATCCCGCCTCAGGGCTGAGATTGCAAAGTGGGGCGCTGTGACCAAGATCTTATCAGTATCAGAAAAGGGCCACCCTGGCTTCCTCTCTCAACAGATGCTCGGTTTCCCCAGGTCCCCAGTGTGGTGGGGAAGCGGCACAGATGGGGCCACGACCTTAGGTGGAGACACCCAAAACCCCCACCGCCTCAGTCTGCACAAACCCAAAGGCCGCAGTTCTTTAGTAAACAGGCGCCTCTAGCCCTCCTCCACCAGCTCAGCCCGGGCTCTGAGCCTTCTCTGGGGGTCAGGGGGCCCCCCTAAACCTCCAGCCACCCACCTGTGCCTGGCCAACATGGTCAGGCCTGGAGGCTCCAAGCCGCGCAGGGCCTTTGCACATGCAGTGTCCTCTGCCCTGGCTGCCTTAGCTCCTCAGAGGCACCTGGCCCAGGAAGGAGCCCCTGCACCTTTTGTCTGCCCTGCGCAGGAATTATCTTGGTTATTTGTCCACGAATTTCCCCAGTGACCACAAGCAAAGTTGTACTTGAGTCTCTGGACTCAGTTTTTCTTCCAAACCCAAGAGCCACAAAATGGGAAGGGACAGAGTGACCGTCCCTTTTTGTTACACTTCTCCCCACTCCCCTTCCAGTCTGCCATGGTCTCAAGCGACCCTGGAGGGGCCAGGGCAGCCTCAAAGCCTAAGAAACCTGAAATTCCAGGCCCCGGGCTGTGACTATAGCAAAGCCGGCTGCCCTTAAGCCCCCTGGACCTCTGCTACCTCTAGAAAAACTGGCACCCACGAGGAAAGGCCGGCTGGGGCCAACATTGCCCTCCAGGGCAAGGAGGCATCAGAGGCCCCTCCTGCTCTCCAGAAAACCACCGCTCAGGATTTCAAGGAGCGGGCAGCACTGCTGGCCTGCCGGTCGCAAGGTTGCTGCCCAAGATGCTGGGGTGTGGGCCAGGGCTTACTGGAGCCTCTCAGCCTTACCAATGGGCCCAGGCTCCTCCTCCCCCCAGCCCCAGCGACGCCCCCAGGCACAAGGTGTCCCCACCCAGAGGTCGCCCTACAAGCCCCCAACCCTGATCACCCATCAGGCAGGAGCAGGGCCCAGGCCCCAACCCCCGAGGCCCACGGGCCCAGGCAGCTCCCCCAAGTCCCTCAAAACACTAGGATGCGCAGGAGGGAACAAGGATGGACAGGGGTCCTGCGGAGGACAGACAGATGGGCAGAGGGGGCTCTAGACACTCTGCCCCCCAGACAGACACACAGAGCCGCCCCGAAGGGTCACCCTGACAGAGAGGACAAGCTGGACCAGGCCGACAGAGCCAGTGCTGGGTGAGCAGAGAGAGTCCCAGCGGTCACCCAGAGTGAGGGTCCCACCAACAATCAGATGGAGGGGGCCCTACGGGTCCCAGGACAACCAGACGAGGGAGGCTGGGCCTCTGGCAGACAGGAGGGGACAGCGCGCAGCTGGGCAGACGTCGCAGGTCCCAGGGCTGGGGACAGAGAGGGGAGGCGCAGGCCGCGAGACAGGCAGCCAGAGGGAGGAGGCTCCAGCCCCGCGCCGAGCAGCCGAGGCGGAGGCTCGGGTCTGGCGGGGAGGCTGCCGGGGGAGGCCGAGCGGCGAGACCAGGCTTACCGACCAGGTGCCAGGCCTTGCGGGGGCCGTAGCGGGCGCAGCGGCCGGCGGCGCGGTCGGCCTCGAAGCCCACGAGCGGGGTGCACAGCCCGTCGGCCACCTGGCCGAGCAGCAGCAGCAGCCCGGCCCCGCGCGAGCTGTAGGCGCGCGCCGCGTGCAGGTAGAGCAGTAGGTAGGTGAACCACATGGACGCGCACAGGTCGTTGAGGAAGTGGCCCACGGCATAGCTCAGCCGCGCGCCCGGGGACAGCGACATGGCCCTCCGGGCCGCCCCGGCGCCGCCCGCCGCGCCCCCACCGCTCCCCACAGACCCCGCGCGTCGCGATCCCCCTAGAAGCCCGCGGGCGCCTTTGCTGCCGGCGATGCCGCGATTCTGCGCCTGGGGACCGCCGCTCCGGCGGGGCGGGGTGGGGCGGGGCAGTCCCGCGGAGCGGCGGCCGCCTCTACCAATCGGCACCGCGCGCCTGGGCCAGCTCGCCAATCACAAGGTGGGAGGCGTGGTTTCGGGGCTGAGCCGGACCGCCGCACTGGGGGGCCTCGTGGTCCTAACGCCCGCCGCTTCATGGGGGGAATTGACGGGATCCCGGCTTGTGGTTGATCGCCGGGTGAAAGGAACAGTGGACGCCACTGCCTTTCGCTCCCCCGGACTCCCGTCTCCAGACCCGGCCACCACCCCACCTGGCCCACAGCTTGATCAGACTGAAAGCGGGCCGGGGAGGACAGGGTGGGATGGGGACGCAGGTGGGTGGGAACAGAGTCTGATCCCGCCCCAGGGTCCAGTGACTTCCTTGCCTATGGAGACCCAAAGGGAATGGGAGAGGATAAATTAGTACTAATTAATTAGTAATTACGGATAATAATGGGGCTCGGTATTATAACACCAGCTGGCGTTTAATGAGCTCTGGCGGTGCCAAGCGCCCCACGTGGCGGAGGCCAATTACTCCCACTTTATGGGCGGCTGGGAAGCAGGCCCAGAGAGGGGAAATGAGGGGTTTGAGGGCGCCCCGTGTGTCAGGGGCCTGCAGGGAGTCAGGGGCAGGCCACCTCCTGCCTCCAACTCTGACCGTCCTCCCAGCAATGGAGGCCAGCGTGGCTGCAAATTCTTTCCAGGGCTGGGCGGGTTTCCTCTGGCCTCCCAGGCCTCTTCCGGCGAATTGTTTTTATTATTTTATTTTATTTTATTTTATCTTATTTTATTTTGAGACAGGCTCTCGTTGTGTGGCCTAGGCTAGCCTGGAATTCGAAGTCCTCCTTCTTCAGCTTCCTGAGCGCTGGGATTACAGGTGTCTGCCATGATGCCTGGCCTCCCTAGGTGTTTTGAAAATTGCAAACTGGGATCAGAATCCTGAAGTCCAGATCCAGCCCCACCCACTCCCAGCTGTCCTACCTGGGACAGGTCCCCTAACTGCCTGGGAACCTCAGTCTTCCCAGCTCTAGAACAGTTACTATGTATGGAAGAAGTTACAGAAAATTTAAATCTTAATATTGTCACCCAGGAGGCTCCAGGCAGCCCCACTGGCTCCCAGCAGCTCCCGCGGTGACCTCTGACTCCCCCACTGACCTCTTCCTCAGGGCCTGTGTCAATCTTGGTCATCGTGTCCTCCCCAGCAATACCTGGCACACAGCAGGCACTCAAGGAATTGCTGTCTGGGGTGGGCATGGAGGGAGGCCATGCCTGTGATCCCAGTGCTCAGGAGGCTGAAGTGGGAGAATAGTGAGTTCCGGGCTGGCCTGGGCCTCACAAGACCCTGTCTCAGCCTCGAGAGATCTGTCTCCAGGTGGGAGTGGAGCCAGGCGCGGTGGCCACGCCTGGAATCCCAGCTCTCAGGAGGCTGAGGTGGGAGGATCTAGAGTTTGAGGCCAGAGGCAGCCTGTGCAACTCGGTTAGATTCTGTTTCAAAATAGTAGTAATAATAACAATAACAATCATAAGTTAAAAAACCCAAGAGAGTGCTTGCATCGCTTCTGAAAAGCCCTGAGTCCCATCCGCAGCACCACCAGGAAAAAACAAGTCTGTCAGATGCCTGAATGATAGACATGTCAACAGGAGGCCAGAAATGCAAACAGAAATCGGATAACAGCCAGGGCCCCGGAGAGCCTCTGACCCCATGAAGAACACACAAGCTTTTATGAAAAGGACCCAGGAAACGGACCACGGGGGCTCCTGGAGGCTCCAGAGCGCTAACCCAGGCCGGACAGCCTGCAGATAAGGCAGGAGATAAGGGCCAGGGAGAGATAGGCGCCTGGAGTCTTTCCTTCCCGGACATCCCTCCCGGGAGCCTGTCAGAGCCAACACCAGCCAGAGCAGTGCACTGGCTCCCTTCCCTTTACCCCGGCATCCCTGGGCGACTGCACACTGCTTTGCCCCCATTACAGATGTGGGAACTGAGGCTCAGACCAAGGTCCCTCGCAGGTGGGCGTGGAGCTGAGCAGAGGCACGCATGGGGTTGGAACTCAGCTCTGAGTGCCCTCTGATGTCTCTGAGTCATGTGTGAACTGGTGGGGAAGGACCCACCTTGGGGGACCATGGCTGGGTGGGTGTAACTTGGTCCTCAGGCTCTCCTATTGGTCTAGACTCCAGAAGCAATCCTGGCAGCTTCTTGGGGATGGATTCAGCAGGCGCGGGTGGGGTGTCTCTGGGTTCTGGTCCCTTTGATTGTTATTACTTGCCATCAAGTCGGGTCCCCCTCATAGCAACCCTATGTACAACAGAATGAAACACTAACCGACACTGTGCCAGGCACACGATCTTTTTTATGTTTAAGACCATTGTTGCAGCCACTGTGTCAATCCATGTTGAGAGCCTTCCTTTTTCTCATTGACCTGCCACTCTCCCAAACATGATGTCCTTCTCTAGAGATTGGTCCCTCCTGACTACATGCCCAAAATACGTAAGATGTAATCTAGCCATCTTTACTTCCAAGGAGCACTCTGGTTGCCCTTCTTCTAGGAGAGATCTGTTGGTATATTTAATATTCGTCTCCAGCACCACAATTCAAAAGTGTCCATTCTTCTCCTGTCTCCCTTGTTCAACGCCCATCTTTTACAGCCATATGATGCGACTGAAAACACCGTGGCATGAGTCAGGTGCACCTTCGTCCTTAAGGTGACATCTTTTCAACATTTTAAGGTCCCTTTGAAACCAGCTCATATTCTGAGCCCCCGATTTTGCAAGAAAGCAGGAACGAGGTTGGGTTGGCCTTGACCCTGGGCCAAGGGCAGCGCAGGACCAACCATCCCACCCCCTCCATTCCGCCTCTGAGGGCATGTAAAGGGCAGAGGTGTCACCCTGAAGGGGCTGGGGGCCATGACAGGGTTTGAGAGCAGCCCCCACCCTATCACCCTGGCCTGGGTCAGGCAGGATCAAAGCAAGCCCGAGTGGCTGACACCCAGCCTCCCACCCTGAGGCTAGACCCGGCCCCCAGCCCATCCTGTCTTTGGCCAGGGGAGGCGGGGCAGTGGCAGATAAAAAGCCCAGTGGGGTCGGGGGAAATGGTTCATTCTGAACTCATGGAAATCAGTGCGGGAGACACGTGTCCCGAAAAAGAGGGGGCGGTGATTTGGGGGTGAATATCAGAGAAAGTCTTTCCTAGAGCCAGGGTCTCAGGAAGGGCAGATGAAGGACTGGCCCTCGGGGCAGGACAGATGGTTGGACAGATTGACTGGAGGTCAGGAGAGAGCCTGGCAGCCTTTGATGTCCCCACAGCGTCCCAGCCACCCCTGACGCCAGCCTCGCGTCCCCCCCTCCCCTGGCTGGGGATCAGATGTCCAGGTGGCGGGGGCCAGCCTCGGGCTGTGGGGCTCACTTTGATTCTGCCTGGCCCGGATCCAGTGCCTGGGACAGAAGAGCTTCAGAGGCTTCCAGGGCTTCCTCAGATCGGAGGGCGGCTGGGGGGCGTCTCAGGCCAACAGGGGCTCGGCTTCCTGCGCTGGTGAATGGCGGTGAGAGCAGTGGTGGAATAGGCAGCAGGTGGAGAACAAGACAACGGCCTCGCGCTTCCCAGCCTCAGCACTTGCTTCTCTCCCTGTCTTTCCCCCCCCCGCCCCCCTCTTTCTCTTCTTCTTTCTTTCTTTTTTTTTTTTTCCGGTACTAGGGGTTGAACCCAGGGCCTCACACTTGCATGCTCTGCAAGTGCTGGACCACTGAGCTGCACCCCAGCCCTTTTTTTTTTTTTTTCTTTTTTTTACTTTTTTTTGAGACAGGGTCTCGCTAAATTACAGACTGCCTCTGGTCTCGAACTTTCGACCCTCCTGCCTCTGCCTCCCAAGCCGCTGGGATTACAGGTGTGCACCACCACGCCCAGCCCATTTTTTTACTTTTTGAGACAGGGTCTTGCTAAATTAGGCAGACTGCCTCTGGTCTCTAACTTGCGATCCTCCTGCCTCCTCCTCCGGAGCAGCTGGGATTACAGGCTGCGCCACTGCGCCTGGCTCGCTCTTTCTTTCTCTCTCTCTCTTTCTCTTTCTTTCTTTCTTTCTTTCTTTCTTTCTTTCTTTCTTTCTTTCTTTCGTATTGGGGGGGTTGAATGCAAGGCCTCTTGCACACTAGCCGAGTAATCACCACTGAGCCAACCCTTTTTTAATATTTATTATTTTTAAAGTTTTGAGGCAGGGTCTCGCTAAGTCACGCAGGTGCCTCTGGCCTCAAACCTGTGATCCTCCTGCCTCCACCTCCCAAGTCCCTGGGATGACAGAGGTGCAGCACTGGTCCCAGCTCCCCAGGCCATTTTTAAAATTTTTTTTATCTTGAGACAGCCTGCAGCCATAGCCCTGTAGCATCCGGTCCGGTCCCGTCAGATCTCGGAAGCTAAGCAGGGTCGGGCCTGGTTAGTACCTGGATGGGAGACCGCCTGGGAACACCAGGTGCTGTAGGCTTGGGAGAAGGACCTGGCAACCCACTCCCAAAAATCAATCCGCCATTGAAAACCCTATGAACAGCAGAGAAGCACTGACAATAGTGTTTCCCCTGTTGTACAGAGGGTCGCTATGAGTTGGACACTGACTTGACGGCACCTAACAACAACATGTTGAGACAGGGTCTGGCTCAGCTATGCAGGCTGCCTCCTGTGATCCCCAGCCTCTGTCTCTTGAGTTGTTGGGATGACATGTGTGAGCCTCCATGCTCCGCTTTTATAAAAACTCTGGATTTCTAAACAGCCTGGTGTGGTGGCCACACCTCTACCCCAGCCTTGGGGAGGCTGAGACGGGAGAATCCGATCAGAGTTCCAGGCCAGCCTGGGTTACACAGCAAGACCTCGTCTTCTCTGCTATCCTAGGGCTTTCGATGGCGGATTGTTTTGGGAGTGGGCTGCCGGGTCCTTCTCCCAAGCCTACAGCACCTAATATTCCCAGGTGGCCTCCCATCCAAGGACTAACCAAGCCTGACCCTGCTTAGCTTCTGAGATCAGATGGGATCAGACGCCAGGGTGGCGTGGCTGCAGACCAACATGATTGATGTCCTTATAAAAATGGGGAATTTGGACACAGACATGCACAAAGGGCAACACCACGTGACAATGGAGGCAGAGATGGGGTGAAGCTTGTACAAGCCAAAGGCATCAAGGGTCACTGGCCACCCCCAGAGGCGGGGGCTGCCCTGGACTGGATTCTTGCTCATGGCCGGGGAAGCGGCCAGCCCTGCCCCCACCCGGACCTTGGACATCCACCTCCAGACGGAGCTGGAACAAATGTCTGCTGTTGAAGTCGCTGGGTCTCTTGGGCTTTGTGAAAACAGCCCCAGCACCCGCACAGCCTCTGTTTGTGTAATGGGCAGGAAAAGTTGCTTTTTGTTTTTGTTTAGTGGTGCTGGGGAGGGAACCCAGGTGCTTGCCCATGCCGGACACGGGAGCTACCTCTGAGTTGCACCCCAGCCCAAGAAGTTTTTCTGTTTTTTAAAAAATTAATTAATTAATTAATTTTTTGTGGTACTGGGGGTTGAACCCAGGGCCTCACACTTGCATGCTCTGCAAGTGCTGGACCACTGAGCTCCACCCCCAGCCCATTTTTTTTTTACTTTTTTGAGACAGGGTCTCGCTAAATTACACAGACTGCCTCTGGTCTCGAACTTGCAATCCTCCTGCCTCCGACTCCCAAGCCACTGGGATTACAGGTGTGCACCACCATGCCGGGCTAGTCCAAGAAGTTTTTAAAAGCAGTGTAACCAGCCCACGAGGTGGCCATACCTTTAATCCCAACTACTGTGGAGGCTGAGGGAGGAGGATTGCAAGTTTGAGACCAGAGGCAGCCGACGAAAGTAAGTGAGATCCTTTGTCTAAATAAAGTAAAAAAAGGTGGGCTGGGGGTGCGGCCCAGTGGTAGAGCGCTTGCAATATACGTGTGAAGCCCTGGGCTCAAACCCCAGTACCCCAAAAAGAAAGAGGGAGAGGGAGGGAGGGAGGGGGGGAGAGGGAGGGAGGGGGGGAGAGAGAGAGAGAGAGAGAGAGAGAGGGAAAAGAAAAGAAAACATCAAACTCTTCATTTCTTTGGAAGACTGAAAAGTTTGCATAGTACCTGGGGACATGAGGGCACTTTCTGCAGGACCACCAATGACAGTCATGTCAATCAAGATGAAGAAGTGGGGCCCAGAGGGCGGGACTTCCTGTTTCACAGTTTGGCCATCTCATCTACATTTTGTGTGTTTGTGTGTTTGTTTGTTTTGAACCAAGGTCTCGCTTTGTAGCCCGGCTGGCCTCCAGCCCGCGCTCTCTCACCTTGGCCGCCCGAGCGCTCACCAAGTTGGTTCCTTACTGCACTAAGAGATGCAAGGCAGGTGCATGGGAATCACTGAGCCCATTGGGCAACAGGGCAGGTCTGGAACCTGGGCCCATCAGGATTCCAGAGCAAAGTCCTGCTTCTCAGCCCTGGGCTGCAGCTTGGAAGAATAGGTTAACTGAGATCCGTATCACACACCACAGAATGCACTATTTAGAGCATCTGATTAAGTAGGCTTAAGTTTATTTACACAGTTATGCAACCATCATTTCTATCCAGTTCCAGAACATTCTCACCACACAGAAAGGAAGGCTGCACACAATGGGGATCCCCATTCCCTCCCCAGCCCACAGGCCCTGCAAACCCAACTCCCATCTCCGGATGCATCTTTTCTGGCCGTTTCTTACCAGTGGAGCTGCCTGCTGGGTGGCCGTTGGTGCCTGGCTCTCACTGAGTGCCATGTCCTCAGGGTCCTCCCGTGGGGTCAACTACAGCAAAGGAATGAGATATTCCTTCTGAGGGCCAAGAACATTCTACTGTATGGATGGAGCCATGATTTCTCCAGTCACTGTGAAATCATCCACTTGTTATTTTCACTTCTTGGCTGTTAGGAGTCACATTGTCATGGCCATTTGTGGACATAGTTTTGCGTGGACACCTAGATCTAGTCCCAGGAGTGGCACTGCTGAGCAGAATGGCCAATTCGTCTTCATGAACCGTTCAGAAATTGCCAGGCTGTTTTCCAAAACAGGTGCATCTGCCTCTTAGAGACTTACAAGATTCACTCATGCGTTTATCCAACTATTTTTTAAAATATTATTTATTTACTTTTTTGCAGTCTTGGGGCTTGAACCCAGGCCCTCGCACATGCTTTGCAAGTTCTCTACCACTGAGCTGCACCCCTGCTCATTTTCTATTTGTTACCTTAAGACAGTTAGTTAGTTAGTTAGGTGCCGTCGAGTTGGTATCCGACTCATAGCGATCCTCTGTGCAACAGGGGAAACACTATTGTCAGTGCTTGTCTGCTGTTCATAGGGTTTTCAATGGCACATTGATTTTTGGGAGGGGGTTGCCAGGTCCTTCTCCCAAGCCTACAGCTTCTGGTGTTCCCAGGCGGTCTCCCATCCAGGTACTAACCAGGCCCGACCCTGCTTAGCTTCCGAGATCTGACAGGATCGGATGCCATGGGGCTACCGCTGCAGGCACCTTAAGACAGGGTCTGTGAAATTACACAGGCTGCCTCTGGCGGCCTCAAACTCACAATCCTCCTGCCTCTGCCTCTTGAGCCACTGGGGTCACATCGGGCTGGGCTTCAATGAGTAGGTGCTGGGTACTGATGTTGTTTTTATGGTGCCGGGGACTGAACCACCCAGGACCAGGGCGCGTGCTAAGCAAGGGCTTCAACAGCTGAGCCCAGCCCCTGGCCCACTGAGCGCTGTTTTAAGACGACCTTTGTCACCGCGACAAATGCCTGAGAAAATCATCTCAAGGGAGGAGAGGCTGGCTGGCTCCAGTGCTTGGGCCACGGGTGAGACTGGAAGTGAAAGCCCACCGCCTGCGCGTAGCCAGGCTGCCGACCTCACGATTGCCAGGGAGCACAGACAGAGAAAAAGGAAGGGGCTGAGGGCCAAATGCGTCTTACCAGGGCGCGTGCTCAGTGACCCACTTCCTCCGGCCGGGCCCCACTTCCTCCTCCGCAGAAGCTCCGGGAATCGGCTCAGGGGATCACCCCACCACCGGGGCAGAGCCCTCGCGATCCAATCCAGTGGCCCCGCAATGCTTGGATCCAGGGGTAGGGGACCCCGCTTCCCACACGCTTCTTACCCCACCCATCACCAGCACCCATAATGGGCGCTCTTGTAGGTGATGCATATTTAGCATTGACCCAAACCAGACGGCATATGAATTAAAAAAAAAAAAAGTGGAGGTCGAGAGGTCGAGGTCAAGGTCAAGGCGGCTGGCAGCTGCTCTGGGGGAAGGGCATTCCAGGTGGATGGAGGAGCACGTGCAAAGGCCCAGACGCGGGAAAGCATGGAGGGGGTGTGTTTGAGAAACATCAGACCAGGGGAGGGAAGGGCACAGTTGCTTTAGGGCCTAACAGGCCGCGGTGAGGGGCCAGGCTGCAGACCCTCGAGTCCCCTACCTTCGTGAGGTCCTGGCATCCTTCCTCTTGCAGCGCCTTTTCCCCTGATGTTCCCAGCCCAGCTCGTGACCCCAGGCCCACGCTGACCCAGACCCAAGTCTCAGTTCCGCAGCATCCCAGCCTCTGGGTCCCGGACGTAGTGCAACGTAGCTACCCAGGGAGAAGCAACCCCGGAGCCGGAGCAGGGAACGGCGCCAGGGATCCACGGGAAGGGGGAGATTGGGCGCCCACCCCAGCCCTGCTCGCGCCCTTCGAGGTCTGCAGGATGCTCTGCATTTCCAGGGTGCTCGACATTGGCAGATCCACCTTTCCCTATCGCCTGGTGCTGCCTTCTTGGACCTTAACTCCTTCCTTAGCAACCTATGGTCTTCCCCGTGGCGATTGCAGCGGGGGCCGGACCCGTATTCCCAGCTCCCACGATCCGGCAGGGGCGGGGAGTTTCGCTTTCCGCCGATCAGGAGGGCTGCGCGTCGCGCCCTGTGGCCCTTTAAGAGGTTCCGCCCCGCAAAGCCGCCGAGCTCCACCGATTGGTCCCAAGCGCAGCCCAGCGCAGCCGAACTTGACGCACCACCCGCGGCCTTCCCCGCCCGCCTCCCACGCGGCTCAGCAGCTCCTTCAGCCAATCGCCGCTGGGCGCGCCGACCCTAATCTGCATGGCCTCGCCCCAGAGGGACCCTACGGCCAATAGAGGCGCTCTCCGAGGCCGTCATTAGCATGCCGGGGGCGGGGCGGGGCGGGGCGGCCGGCAGGGGCGGGCTCGGGGCGGTTGGTTGGAGCGTCGCCGCGGCCGAGAGGTCCGGGAAAGTTTCTTTGGAGGTGAAAACAGCCGCGGAGCTCGGGGCCCTGCGGGAGGGCGGGGACACGGGGGTCCCGGGGCCGCGCCGAAGCCCTTCCCGGGCGGGGAGACGCTGGGCCCGGCCTCCCAGGGGGCGATCGCCCAACAAAGGATTCCTGGGGCGTCCGCCCTCGAGCGCCTCCCCGCCCCCGGATCCGGCCCCCCCTGGCGCCCCGGGCCCGGCGTTCGCGGCTCCCATCGGGGTGGGGGCGGGACCTGCGGTCGGGGCCTCGGGGACCCTCACCCCGCCCGCGTCTGTGTTCCAGGTCCGGGCCGAGCGGCCATGTCCCACGGCCCCAAGCAGCCCTGTGCGGCCGCCGCGTGAGTGCGCCCCCCGCCCCGACGCACCCCGGGGTGCAGAGCCCCGCCGGGGCCAGGCTGCTCCCCGACCCCCCCTTGCCTCCCCATCCCCGGCTCCAGCCCCTCCCCAGGCCTCCGTCCGTCCTTCCCTGGCTACCCCAGTCTTGAACCCCGGATCCTGAGGCCCTCAGGCCCCACCTCCCCACACCCCAGTCCGTCCTTCCCCAGTTACCACAGTCTCGAACCCCGGATCCTGAGCTCCTCGGACCCCCTCCCCCCCAGACCCCTGTCCGTCCTTCCCCGGCTGCTCCAGTCTCAAACCCGGATCCTGAGACCCTCGGAACCCCCCTCCCCACACCCCCGCCCCCTTTGCGGCCAGCCCCGCCGTGGTAGGGTCTGAAAGGCTCTGGGTGGGCAGGGCTGGGTCGGGAAGTCTTCAGAGGCTAGGGTGACACCAGTGTCCTGTGTCCCCAGGCCAGCGGGAGGCAAAGCTCCGGGCCAGCAGGGCAGCTTCATGGTGGCTGTGAAGCAGGAGCGCGGCGAGGGCCTGAGGGCCGGCGAGAAGGGGTCCCATGAAGAAGAGGTGAGTCCCTGCCCCCTGCAGGTGAGGCCCCTAGGGTCCCGCCCCAAGCCTTGAAGCCCCGCCCCAGATTAGATTTGTGTTGCTGGGGCGGGCGTGCTCAGCTTGGATATCCCATTCTGAGACCCCGCCCCGGCACGCAGATGCCACGCCCCTACCAGGTCCACTAAACTCAGGCCCTGCCCACTCAGTCTCCCCCTTGCTTAAGGCCAAGCCCCACAGCCTAAGCCCCGCCCCAGATATATTTGTATTCTTTGTGGCCCCACCCTCAATTTGGATATCCCTGTCTACTCCAAAACCCCGCTGCAAGCAGATGCCACGCCCCTACCATGTCCACTAAGATCAAGCCACGCATTTTGACAGGCTCATCCTTGCTGAAGGCCACGCCCCACAGCGTAAGCCCCGTCCATGGTATATTTGTATTCATGGCCCTGCCCTCAGCTTGGATATCCCTGTCCCAAACCCCCGCTGCGTGCAGATGCCACGCCCCTATCAGGGCCACTGTTAAGTCCAGGCCCCGCCCACTGGTGGCTCTCCCCTTGCCGAAGGCACCGCCCACTCTGCCTCGCTCACGTCTCAGTGGGCGGCACCTCCCCCACCAAGAGGCCACGCCCACACACCAACGGCCATGCCCACAATCTAAGCCAGCCCAGTCCCTTAGCTCAGCCCAGGCCCTGGCACTTCAGATCCCCTCACCCCTAGCCAGGGACGCCCCCTCTGATCCCCTGAGCCAGGGGATCCTGACCTCTGAGCCAGACTTCCCTCCAGCCCGCCTCGAGGCTAGGACCCTGCTTTTCATGTAGCCCCACCCCCACGTGCCCAGGGCCTGTCCCATCCCCTTGGAGCCCCTCTCCAGCCATCCAGGGCCCTCTCAGTCACGCAGCCCTGTCCCACAGCCAGTGAAGAAGCGCGGCTGGCCCAAGGGCAAGAAGCGAAAGAAGATTCTGCCCAATGGGCCCAAGGCACCCGTCACGGGCTACGTTCGCTTCCTGAACGAACGACGAGAACAGATCCGCACGCGGCACCCGGACCTGCCCTTCCCCGAGATCACGAAGATGCTGGGCGCTGAATGGAGCAAGCTGCAGCCAGCGGAGAAGCAGGTGGGGATCACGGAGGGTCGGGGTGCAGCCCATACCGCGACCTCCCCAGCATCTTGGTGATGCACACTCACCCTTCTGCCTGCAAAAATGACCTCCTGTAGTTGGCCATGGTTAGCAGTAGGCCGGAATAGATCTGGAACTTAATGACCAACCAGGTTGTATCTAACGGCACAGGGGCGGAGGGGGGTGCGGTGGCTCGGGAGGCCAAGGCAGGGTCGAGAGTTTGAGGCCAGAGGCAGCCTGTGTAACTGAGAGACCCTGACTCAAAATTAAAAACCGAGAAATGGGCTGGGGGTGCAGCTCAGTTGCTAAAGGATTTGGAAAGTTTGTGTGAGGCCCTGGGTTCACCCCCCACATTCTGAATTAAAGAAAAGAAGAAAAAGCCGGGGACCACATTTTTTGCTTGTAAAATCTGGTGATACTCAAATATGGATTAGTTTAAAAACTGCACAAACATCGATGAAAGGTAACCCAAACCACTGCGGGCTCGCATCTGTAGAAAGTGGGCTTTCAGCAGTAAGACACAGCACGGGGGGGGCGGGTGTCAGGCGTCAGCAGGGCCTGGCAGGAGCCGGGTGATCGGGGCGGCTTGTAAGCGCCTGAACTGCAGCCTTTGGCAGCTCGGAGGTACACGGAACAGCAAGCAGGAGGCATAGGGAGTTATAGATGGTCCAGCACAGGGGGAAGGCAGGGCCAGAGCCAGGTGACAGGCAGGGTCCCGGTCCTGGAGCCCTCGGGTGCTCTCCTGCCCCCAGCGGTACCTGGACGAGGCGGAGAAGGAGAAGCAGCAGTACCTGAAGGAGCTGCGCGCCTACCAGCAGTCGGAGGCCTACAAAGTGTGCTCCGAGAAAATCCAAGAAAAGAAAATCAAGAAAGGTGGGTGGGGCCCGAGACCGATGGAGGGCGCTTGCTCATTGGGACTCCAGGCCCGACCCAGGCGGACCCCCTCTCCATGGGGATCAGAGACCCAGACCCCATGAGGGGTGCCCCCGCTCCACCCAGAACTCTGATGGGAGCACCCAGGCGCTGGGACGAGGCGCGGGGCCCCAGCCTAGGATGGGGGAGGCTTTGCAAAGCACAGCCCTGTGGAGGCCCTGGACACTGACCCCGCCTTCCGCCCTCCCCACCAGAGGACTCGGGCTCCGGGCTCATGAACACCCTCCTGAATGGACACAAGGTAAGCGCCCCTCCTGCCAGGAAAGCACCGGAGAGAAGGGTCTGGAGGTTTCTAGCCCCCCTCAGTGAGCCAGCACCTGCGCTCCAGGGAGGGGGTGATCACCCCTCGTCCAGATGCCAGCCGCCCAGGTGGAACAGCGACCCTGTGGGGCTGTTACACGGGCTCCGACCCAGGGTGCCCCCAGCAGACCCTCCCAGGACCCGGGGGCATCCAGGCAGGTGTGACTGCCCCCAACAAGTTGCCGCCTTGTCCCTGCGTCCCAGGGTGGGGACTGCGGCGGATTCTCCACCTTCGATGTCCCCATATTCACGGAAGAGTTTTTGGACCAAAACAAAGGTGAGTGTCGGACGGGGGCCCAAGGACGCGGGGGGAAGGGGTGACGCGTTCACCCGAAGTCCTCGGTGCTCTTCCTGGCCCAGGGCTGGTGCGGGCTGGAGGGGACAGCGGTGACCGGGGCCTGGCGGGGGCGCAGGGCGCGCGCCAGCCCTGACCGGCTCGCTCGCAGCGCGGGAGGCGGAGCTGCGGCGCCTGCGGAAGATGAACGTGGCCTTCGAGGAGCAGAACGCCGTGCTGCAGCGGCACACGCAGAGCATGAGCAGCGCGCGCGAGCGCCTGGAGCAGGAACTGGCGCTCGAGGAGCGGCGCACGCTGGCGCTGCAGCAGCAGCTGCAGGCAGTGCGCCAGGCGCTCACCGCCAGCTTCGCCTCGCTGCCGGTGCCGGGTGCGCTTCGCCGCCCCAGGCCCCACCCCACCCCACCCCACCCCAC
>VMDO01011826.1:37857-65165 GCA_007922755.1 Pedetes capensis | reverse complement strand
AGACGCACCTTCGTCTTCAATGTGACATCTTTGCTTTTCAATACTCTAAAGAGATCTTTTGCCACAGCTTTTCCTAGAGCAATGCATCTTTGGATTTCTTGACTGCTGCTTCCACGGGTGTTGATTATAGAGCCAAGCAAAGTAAAATCTTGGACAACCTCAATCTTTTCTCCATTTAATGTGAAGTTGCGTGCTGACCTAGTCGTAAGGATTTTTGTTTTGTTGATGTTTAGTCGTAACCCATATTGAAGGCTATGATCTTTGATCTTCATCAGTAAATGTTTTAAATCCTCTTCATTTTCAGCAAGCAGAGATAGTCATATGAAATAGAAGGAGGCCCCGGAACTCTTGTTCGTTCTGGCGGGAATGACAAAGTGCTACGGCTATTTTGGAAGACACTTTAGCGGTTTCTTACAACACTAAACAGACTCTTACTATATGACCCAGTGCGTTCCTTGATATTTACTGAATGAGCTTCAAACCTAAAATCTGAACAAGGATGTTTATAGGGACTTTATTCATGATTGCCAAACTTAGGAGCAACCAAGATGTTGTTTAGCTGGTGAACCGATGAATAAACCATGATAGATCGGCTCTAGACAATGAAATATTATGAAGCAATAAAAAGAGCTAAGTTGTCACAACCAGAGGACATGGAGGAATATTTAAATGTATGTTACTAAGAGAGCAAAGCCACTCTGAAAAAAAGCCGCATCTTGTATGTTTCTGACTTTACGACATTCTGGAAAAGACTGTTGTTAGGTACTGTTCAGTTGTATTCGACTCGTAGTAACCCATATAGAGTTTTCAATGGCTGATTGTTTGGGGATTGCCTTGGGAGTGGATTGCCACGTCCTTCTCTCATTTTTGTGGTGCTCAGAATCGAACTCGGGACTTCAGAGACTGCAGAGTGGCGCTCTACCAACTGAGCTAAATCCTAGCCCCGGAAAAGACTACAGAGACAGGAAAAAGGTGCATGTTTGCCAGGGTAGGGGGCAAGGAATAGATGACAGGCTAAACATAGAGGATTTTGTTGTTGTTAGGTGCCATTGAGTTGGGTCCAGCTCAGTGACCTTAAGTACAGCAGGATGAAATGCTACCCAACACTGTGGCATGCACATGATCTTTTTAAGTTTGAGCCCATTGTTGTAGCCACTATGTTGCTTCTCATTTTGAGTTGTGCCACATCAGCAAAGGGAGGTCCCAAGGGCTTTGCTCCATTCCCATCTTTAATGTTGACTCTACTTTGAGGAGGCAACTTTTCCCAGTGGCTTCTTGAATGCCTTACAACCTGGGGGGCTCATTTTCTGGCACAATATCTGACAGTGCTTCTCTGCTATTTGTAGGGGTTTCAATGACTAATTGTTTCAGGAGTGGGCTCTAGATTCTTCCTTCTTCCTAGTCTGTCTTAGTCTGTCTTAGTCTGTCTTAGTCTTTGCCTCCCAGCCCCAGAAGCTCAGCAGAAACCTGTCTGCCATGGGTGACTCTGCTGGTGTCTGAGATACTGATGGTGTAGCTTTCAGCATCACAGCAACACACAAGTCACCACAGCACAACAAGCTGCCAGACATGTGGGGGCAGAGGACTTTTGGTGAGTGAAAATAACTGTTGGATAACTGTAATGGTGAATACATGTCACCATACATTTGTGTAACCCCATAGAATTTACATCACCAAGAGCAATCCCTAATGTCAGCTATGGACTCTGGGTGACATTGATGTGGTGGCGTAGGGTCATCAGTTGTAACAAATGGACCACTACAGGAGGGTCACAAGTTCGAGACCAGAAGCAGTCTGCGTAACTTAGTGAGACCCTGTCTCAAAAAGTTAAAAAAAAAAAAAAAAGAGAAAGGACTGAGGGTGCAGCTCAGTGGTCTAGCATTTTGCAAAGCATGCTAGCATGAGGCCCTGGGTTCAACCCCCAGTACCACCAAAAAAAAAAAAAAGGAAAGAAATGGACCACTCTGGGGATGTTGATAGTGGAGGAGGCTGTGCTTACGGGGAGCCAGGCACATGGGAGCTCTCTCTTTTCTGCTCAATTCTGCTGCTGCTGTTAGGTCCTGTCCAGTCGGATCCCATTCATAGCGACCCTCATTTGGTTTTCAATGGCTCGTTGTTTCGGGATTGCCTCGGGAGTGGATTGCCACATCCTTCTCCCATTTTTGGGGTGCTGGGAATCGAACTTGGGACCTCAAGAGACTGCAGAGCAGCGCTCTACCAACTGAGCTAAATAAACCCCAGCCCGCTAAATTCTGCAGTGAACTAAAATGGCTCTAAAAAGTAAATGGTTTTAAAATGTAAAAGAGAGGGTGGTGGCCCACTGGGTGGGGTTGGAGGTGGGTGTATCAGGGTGTGTTCAGAGGACAAGTTGGCAGCCAGGCTGGCTGTGAGGAAGGGTTCTTGGTGTGACTAGGAAAGCAGGTTGGAGCTATTGCGGAAACAGGCCCTCGTCCTGATCGCGTGGACTGAGGTGTGCTTTCGCAAGCTGTGAGGCCGTGTGGATCCTTGCCTAAATGCACAGATGTTTATTTCCCACGGACTGATAAACTTTAAGCATGGTTGGTCTGCAGTCGGGATCCTTTTAATTAAACAAATGGGAACTACACGTTCACACGCATACGATTCAGCTTCCAGAACAGTTCCTTAATCCAAATAAAGTGTATTCTATTCTGGGCTTCTCAATGCACAGATCCAAATGTGTGGCCTCAAGCGCTTGCTTCAGTGAGCAGTCTTACTCCTTGTTTTTCTAGCTGGGTGGAGGTTTAATCTTTTGGAAGAAAATATTTGATTCAAGCAGGCACTAAGGCCTGCAGCCATAGCCCAGTGGCATCCTATCCTGTCAGATCTTGGAAGCTAAGCAGGGTGGGGCCTGGTTGGTACTTGGATGGGAGACTGGACACCAGGTGCTGTAGGCTTGGGAGATGGACCTGGCAACCCACTCCCGAAAATCAATTCGCCATTGAAAACCCTAAGAACAGCAGAAGAATGACTGATAATAGTGTTTCAAGTGTTGTATGTAGGGTCACTGTGAGTCGGATACCGACTTGAAGGCACCTAACAACAACAGGCACTAAGAGCCAGGTTTTCAGAGAGTGCACACACCACGTGCTCCAGGGCTCAGAAGGGATCTTGGTAGGTGCTCCCTGCTGGTTAGAAGATCCTCTACCTGATAGCAGCAAGGAATGATGCCCTCATCCCCTCTTATCCACAGAAGTAGGCAGCAAAAACAGGATCATACGTGCGAGTCCTCATTTCATTCAGTCAAGTGGCCTTTTTTTTTTTTTTCCAATGAGGAGATTTACTGTAGTGTGGGGAAAAGCGCTGGGAGGTAGAGATAAGGGAGGCTCTGAAGGAGTAAACACTGTAGATTAGCCCTTGGGAGAAAAGGGAGATAGGGGTGAATCCAGGCAGGCCCTGGTGCCCTGGGTTGGGACACCTTCCTCACCCCTTTCTTCTTTGCCTCCCAGCCGCCAGGAGGTTTTCTCCACCCTGCCCCATGCTCTCACCACCAGCCCCAAAGCAAGAGCCAATGGACCATGGGCTGAAACCCTTGAACAGCCTGGGAGAACCACATAGGGCACCTAGTGCCTTGAGGGAGCAGAGGGGGCCGGGCACACAGGGCAGGAGGTAAACAGGGCCCACCAAGCTATGTTGCTTTGTTTGACATAGAAAGACGAGGCAGGAGGTAGAGAGGAAACAGATGAGCAAAATGGGCTTTGGGCAGGTTTTAGGAATGGAGGGACATCACCAGGGAGTAAGAAAGGACGGTGGCACTTTGATGGATACCCTAAGAGCTTCACTTGCTGTGGTCGTGGGCCACGCCAGATGTGCTGGGTGGTGATGTGCGCGGAACTAGCACAGCCACACTGTGGCTATTCCCATTGCGCCCTGGGCCAATTCCGGTAAGGCCTTTGCCCAAGTGAGCGTTGAACTTCAGAGCACCAGAGACAAGAGGGTTGGAAGGAATCAGGTGCATTAGACCCCCTTCAGAGCTGCCCATTGGGGACTTTGTATTGGGAGGCTCTGGTGGACCCAGAGGATTTTCTTTCCCTATTGTGCACCGGGTGTGCAGGTTGGGTCTGAGCTGAATTGCTGGGGGGCCAGAATAGAAACAGATGCTGACGGTGGCTACCCCAGCCCTTCCCACCCAGGGCTCAGCCACTGACTGATTGGAAAATTCACATCTGTACCCATTTGCCCTCGTTCACTATCTTCCCGAAATCCCTCTGCAGATTCTAGGCTAAGACCTAGTGCCTAAGGAGACCTCTGCTATTAAAGACTCATTTGATATTTATTTCTGTAACTCATGTTTATTGCTTGATCCTATAGACTAAGAATGGACTTGGGAGTTTAAATATGTCAAAATTGGGGGTTTGGGGAGGGGATGCTTATTTATTAGACAAATCTGAGTGCCCTGTGTGTGCTCAGCATGTTCTAGGTATGGATTGTGCAACTAACAACACATAAAGTCCCCTGCTCATGTGGAACTTCCATGCTTTGGGGGAAAACATTAAGAAAGAAAAAAAAATTAAAAATGAAAAGATGAGCCAGATGTCATGGCACATACCTGTCATCGCAGTGATTTGGGAAGCGGAGATAGGAGGATCTCCAGTTCGGCGCCACTGTCAGCCTGTGCAATTTAGTGGGACTCTGCCTCATAAATAAATAAGTAAATAAGTAAGTAAATAGTAAATAAGTGGCTGGGGGAGTAGTTCAGTGGTCGAGCCCTTGTCTCGCGTGCATTAGGGCCTGGCTGGGTTCAACCCCCAATAGTGTGAAAAATAAAAAGGTGAGATATAATAGCTTTTAATGGTGGACCAGTGCTCAGTGGAAAATTTAAGCTTTAGTAAAACAAAGCCTGTGCCTCTGAGGAAGGGTTATGCTTTGAAGGTCAAAGTACCAGGGTTTTCAGATAGCTTGGCTATGTGATGCTAATAAAGGCAAATATGGGTTGGCTCTGAGAGATTTTAAAAATCTGAGGAATGGGAAACATGTGACTGCTATTTACCAAGAGGAAGAAGAGACTGGGAGAACAGGGTTTTGAAGAAGACAGGGTGATCCATCTGGAACATTCTTTAGTTTGTGAGGTCTTTCAGACATGCAGGAGGAGGAGATATCAAACAAGCAGTTGTTTACTTGAGACAGGGGCATTTTCTGTGCCCATTTGTTGATGTTAGGGGCTGTCAAATTGGTGTCTGACTCATAGTGACCCTATGTACAACAGGTGAAACTTTTCACTGGCTGATTGATTTTTGCGAGTGGACTGCTGGGTCCTTCCAAGCCTACAAGCGCCTGGTGTTCCCACGTGGTTTCCTTTCCAAGTACTAACCAGATCTGACCCTGCTTAGCTTTTGAGATCTGATGGGATTGGACCCCACAGTGGTACAGCTGCAGGCATCTGTGCCCGTAGGCACTAGATACTGGTTTTCAGCAAAATTATGTCCATTTGAGAAAATTACTTTATAGAACTGGGCACCGTGGTGCAGGCCTGTAATCCCAGCACTTGGGAGGCTGAGGCAAGAGGATCATGAGTTCAAGGCCAGCCTGAGCTATATAGAAAGACCTTGTCTCAAGGAAACTTTCTTTTTGAAAATAAAATTACTGTATATATAAAGATGTTGAAGACTGACTTAGAGAAATTCTGTTTGCAGTGCCATGAAGAAAGTAAAGTACTATCCAATTACATTTATAAAATCCAATTTACTGGGATTTAGCTCAGTTGGTAGAGCACTGCGCTGCAGTCTCTGAGGTCCCGAGTTCGATTCCCAGCACCGCAAAAATGGGAGAAGGATCTGGCAATCCACTCCCAAGGCAATCCCGAAACAATTGGCCATTGAAAACCCCATGAGGGTCACTATGAGTCGGATACCGACTCGATGGCACCTAAAGTACTAATTTCTACAAAAATTCACATTGGAGTTTTACCCATATTGAGGAAACATAACTTTTCATTTGTTATTTATATGGAGGCTCATCTTTGGAAATGCAGAATGGAAATGACCAGGACCACCATTTCTTCAACAGAGCCATTTCCCAGAAGGAGCGAGAAAGGAAGAGTGGGCTGCCTGCTGTCTTTTCTACTTGTGGAGGATGAGAAGGGCGTTCTCAGACATTTCCCCAGACACATGGGAAGGGGGAAAGAACCATGGGAACAGAATGAGCAACAAAAGGCCATGAGGTGCCTTAGGATTTAAGGGTGCCAAGATTAGGAGTCAGGATTTAGGGTTGTGCTGTTGATGTTCGGTGCTGTCAAGTTGGGTCCGACTCATAGTGACCTATGTACAACAGAACGGAACACTCCCCAACACTGTGCCATGCCCGGCACTGTCAGTGCTATTCATAGGGTTTTCAGTGGCTAATTGTTTCAGGAGTGGCCTGAGGGGTTCTTCTTAGCCTACAGCCTCTGGTATTCCCAGGTGATCTCCTTTCCAAGGACTAACCAGGACCGACTCTGCTTAGCTTCCAAGGTCTGATGAGATTGCATGCCAGGGTGCTATGTCTGTAGACAGGATTGTATTAGTCAACTTTTTTTTTTTCTTCTTCCTATATTTGAGAGTTGAATCTGGGGCTCTGCACGTACTTTGTAAGTGCTCTGTCAATGAGCTGCATTCCCACACCCTTTTTTATTTTTTATCTTGAGACAGTGTCTCACTAAGTTACGCAGACTGCCCGTGGCCTTGAACTTGCAATCTTCCTGCCTCAGCTTCCCACATCACTGGGATTAGAGGTGTGTGACACCGCACCTGGCTGTGTCTTAGTCAGCTTTCTGTTACTAAGACAAACACCTGAGATAATCAGTTTACAAAGAGAAAAGATTTGTTTTGGCTCACAGTTTTGGAGGTTTTATTCCATGAGTGAAGAAGAAAGATGTAGGGATCTGTGCCCCCTGCAGGGGCACACCATCATTGACCTAACTTTTTCCCACCAGGACCCATCTCCTAAAATTTCTACCACATCCAACCTAGGGACCAAATTTTAACTTATGGGCCTTTGCTGTTGTTGTTGTTGTTAGGTGCCGTCGAATCAGTATCCGACTCATGGCGACACCCCCCCCCCCAACAGGCGATGCACTATTGTCGGTGCTTCTCTGCTGTTCATAGGGTTTTCAATGGCGGATTGACTTTTGGGAGTGGGTTACTGGGTCCTTCTCCCATATGGGCCTTTGAGGGACATTTAAGATCCAAACAAAAGCAAGAGTGGCACGTGATTCTGCAGATTTTCAAAGAAATATGAATGTGATTGTTTTGAATTCCTTGCACCACAACTTTAGTCCTTTTCTCCGTCAGGTCTGTCACATAGAAAAGATTCATGGAAGGAAGCCTTAAGGTCACCGAGTTCATGTCCTCCTATGTGTCAGAAATTTCTCTATGGTTTTTAGATGCGTAACACCAGGAAACTTGAGCGAACCCCTCGAGTGGGCTGCAGGAGGCTTGACATTGCAGGTACCCTCGATCCTCTCTGCAGTCTGAACTTTTACCTACACTTGTGGCTTTAGGGATCTGAGCACCACATGGTCTCCTTCTTGCATCCTGGGTACCGTGTTTCCAAGGGTAAGTTTGGTCATTAGAGAGAGGAGAAAGTCTTCCCTCCCAGATCTGTTCTTTCCACGTGTTTACGTCCAGTAAAGGGAGGACGGCTTTTGTTCTTTTACAGAATGTAATTGTCGGGTCATGTAACATTTATTAGGCTTGGCTTCTGAAAGGAATATAAAATATCGAACATGTTCACTAAAGGGAGAGAACAGCTTTGATTCAATAAATATCAAGTAATGAAATAATATTTTAGTTCTGCTTTGGCCAGTTGTTACAAAACAGAGAGGAGGAGGAAAGAGAAATGGAAAGGGCCTTCAAGGTGTTAAGAAGACAGAGAGGCCTGAAGGCAGAAAAGGAGAGAGGGGAGGAGAGAGGGGGGGATGCTTTTATTTTCTCCTCTGCATCTCTGTATGGTGAATGTACAGTTCATGAAAATTGCCCAGATCACAGAGAAGGAAGCGAGGACTGTTTTCTTGTTGTTAGGTGCTGTCGAGTCTAGTCCGACTGATAGTGACTCTATGTACAGGAGATCGAAACACTTCTCGATTCTGTGCCAGGCTCATGATCTTATTTATATTTAAGCCCATTGTTGCAGAGACTGTGTCAATCCATTTGGTGGAGGGTTTTCCTTTTTTTCATTGGCCTGCCACTCTCCCAAACATGTCTTTCTCCAGGGATTGGTCTCTCCTGACTATATGTCCGAAATACGTAAGATGCAGTCTAGCCATCGTTGCTTCCAAGGAGCACTCTGGTTGCACTTCTTCTAGGACAGATCTGTAGGTTCTTTTGGCAGTCCATGGTATATTCAGTAGATGTCTCCAGCACCATGATTCAAAGGCGTTAGTTCTTTTCCTGTCTCCCTTGTTCAATGTCCAGCTTTCACAACCATATGATGTGACTGAAAATACCATGGCATGAGTCAGGTGCACCTTCATCTTCTATGTGACATCTTTGCTTTTCAATACTCTAAAGAGATCTTTTGCCACAGCTTTTCCCAGAGCAATGCATCTTTTGATTTCTTGACTGCTGCCTCCATGGGTGTTGATTATAGAGCCAAGCAAAGCAAAATCTTGGACAACCTCAATCTTTTCTCCATTTATTGTTAAGTTGCGTGCTGACCCAGTCGTAAGGATTTTTGTTTTGTTGATGTTTAGTTGCAACCCATATTGAAGGCTATGATCTTTGATCTTCATGAGTAAATGTCTTAAATTCTCTTCACTTTCAGCAAGCAGAGTTGTGTCATCTGTATAATGCAGGTTGTTAATGAGTCTTCCTCCAATCCTCATGAGTACAATTAGGTGCTCTGGTATTCCCATTTTCCAAAGTGTTCTCCATAACAAATTATGGAGAACACAGTCAAATGCCTTTGCATAGTCAATAAAACATAAATAGACATCTTTCTGATATTCTCTGCATTTGGCTAATATCCACCTGACATCAGGAATGATGTCCCTGATTCTCCACCCTCTTCTGAATCCCATTTAGTTTTCAGGTAATTCCCTATCTATATACTGCTACGGTCACTTTTGAATGATCTTTAGTAAAATTTTGCTTGTGTGTGATATATTAATGATGTTCTTCTATAGTTTCCACATTCAGTTGGATCCCCTCTTTTGGGCATAGGCACAAATATGGATCTCTTCCATTCAGTTGGCCAGGTAGCTCTTTTCCAAATCTGTTGGCATAAACATGTTAACACCTGCAGGGCTGCATCTTTTTGTTGAAACATCTCTATTGGTATCCCATCAATTCCTGGAGCCTTGTGTTTCCCCAGTTCTTTCAAGGTGGCTTCCACTTTGTCCTTCAATACCATGGACTGCTTTCTAGAACACCAAATTCCTGATTGATGTTCTTCCCTCTATACCACATTGAAGAAACACTGTTGAGAACTTCTTAATCTCTTGGAATAAAATGAAGACACCACCAACAATAAATAATATCACAGTTCTGCAATAATTTCTTGTGTAAGAGTCTCTCCTGTCTGGAAATGATGCTGTGAGATGTGATAGTGGGGTGGAGGCCATCTCTCTGGGCACCTACCCTAGCACCTCTTAAGCTGGCTTCCTGTATTTGGAATTGAGCCCGACTGTGTTATCTTGAGTTACTTTTGAATTGCACTCTAGATCACTGCTCCAGATAATCTAGCCACCTGTCTTATCCAAGCTTCATTCATTTATGAGCTGCTGATTGCGTATCTGTCCCATACTAGGCATTGTGTTTGATAACAGGGATTCTAAGTCCTTTAGGGGTAGTCACTGCCCGAGGAGCCCATGTCAGTACAGTTATGAGAGCTGCTGCCGCCGTCCTAAGGCTTGTGGAAAGAGAGAGGAAGAAGACACTAACCTTGGACTAAAGGACTGTTGGCAGGACTGAATTGAGTAATGGCTCATTTGGCAGTGATCTGGAATAGTCAACTAACCCCCTCACAGGGGTAAATTGGAATTAAGGCACCAACTGACCTGTGATTCATTGTACAGTTATCTGTTGCCTAAAAATGGGGACATATTCTGAGAAATTTTTGGTAGGCGATTTGGTCATTCTGTGAATGTTGCAGAGGGTGCATACAAACTAAGACAGCTATGACGTCACTTCTTGTTGTTAGGGGCCGTGGAGTCAGGTCTGACTCACAGTAACCCTTTGTACAACAGATGAAACACTACCTGACCCTGTGCCATGCCTGGGACTATGTCAGTGGATATAATCTTAGGGACCACCATGGTGTGTGCAGTTCATTTTTGACTGAAATGTCATTATGTGATGCATGACTATATAATTGTTATGGCTTGAATATAAAATATCCCCCATAAGCTCATGTGTTTGAATACTTGCTCCCTGGCTGATGGCACTATTTTGGGAGATGGTAGAAACTTTGGGAGATGGGACCTAGCTGGAGGAATTAGCTGTTTGGGGACAGGCCTTTGAAGGTTATACCCGGCCCTCCTGCTTCCAGCCTGGCTTTCTACTTCCTGGTCTGTTGTGATGTGAACAGCTGTTCTCTGCCACCTGCTCCTGCCACATGCTCTACCATATTTTCCCTGCCCCTATGGACTGAAACCCTCTAAATTCATGAGCCAAAATAAATCTTTCCTCCCTTAAGTTGTTTCTGTTGGTTATTTGGTCCACAGAGACACAAAAGTAACTAATATAATAATTTGCTGCATACATGGTCAAGGATGGTATCCTGTCCCAATAGGTTTGCCATCAGGTAGAAGTTAAATCATATGACTCAGCCTGTCTTTTTGAGATTTGGGTAGTGGGAGGGACTGGGAGGATCAATTACTTGCTAATTTGTGGCTTCTAATAACAACAACAAATTTGGAGTCTATGCTGATTTCAGATACTTTAACTCAACAGTGACATCCCTCCTTATATTGCTCCTAAATGTAATGCAGTTAACTGCTCAGCCTGTGGAATAATGGTCAATTTAATCTTCCTTGACTTCTCTTCTTTCTTTCTTTCTTTTTTTTGTAGTACTGGGCGTTGAACCCAGTGCCTCTCGCTTGCATGCTTTGGAAGTGCCATACCACGGAGCTGTACCCCCAGCCTGTTTTTTTACTTTTTGAGACTGGGTCTCTCTATATTATGCAGACCGCCTCTGGTCTCCAACTTGCGATCCTCCTGCCTCTGTCTCCCAGGTCCCTGGGATTATATGTGTGCGCCATCATGCCCAGCCCTTCTTTGACTTTTCTACTTCTTTTTTGTGTGTGGGTGCTGAGATTTGCACTCAATGCCTTGTGCATCTAAGCGCATGCTGGACCACTGGGCTATAACCCCCAGCCTCTTAACTTTTAACTCTCTTCTCTGAGTTAGTTTTACTTCCTGATTGAAAAAATTCTTTAGTCTGAAGAGAAGCTAGTGAATTCCATTAGCAGTACTTACTGGAAAAGACCAGATGATACTCTTCTGGAAGGAAAGGTCTCAGGTATGCAGGAGACATCTCAGACATTTCTAGGGAAGCCACCTAGGTCGAGCCTGGGAAACTTATTAGGGGAAGTGGGGAGAAAGAAGTGAGGAGATTGGTTCTGCTTCCTTTTGGGTGAATCAGAATCCCCAGGGTGGGTTGGGCAGGGGCAGTGGAGTTTTCTGGGACCCCCAGTTTAACTTGAATACCCTTGCAAGGTACGCTCGATCTTGGGGAGTTGCAGAAGCTCCTGGGTCAAACCTTTGTGCCATTAGAAAGCCTGGGGAGACCCTCTGTTTAAAGGTGGAGCTGAATGAAAGAGGATCTCACACTCCCTGGAGCACCTGAATGCCCACCACTTAACTCCAGCAGAAACTTCTAAGCCGTAGGTTCCCCAGGGGAAGGGCTTCCCACAGTACATCATCCCCCTGTGAAACATGCCCGCTAAAGATGCCGTGTGACCAGAGGACCAGGGTGAAAGAAATTTGCTTGGCCATTTGATCTGTCATAGTTATTAGAAACTTGCTTCTAGGGCCTAAATGTGATCGCTCAAGAGGGACAGAGAAGTGTTTATTATGGAGCATTCTGAGACTGTGCTGTGAATGCTGGCTAGCTATCTCTAGGGCTCCTGAAAAACACGTGATGCAGAATCTCTAGCACCAGAAAAATGGCCCCTGGGGGAAAAGCACTGGGGAAACTAGTTACTAAAACTCCTGAGCTTTGCTGCATTCACAGCTATGCTGCAATCATGACTGATATTTGTCTGCTGGAACTGTTTAGTATTCAAGGCCAATTGGTCCTCTCAATACCTTTGGGTTTTTTTTCCTTCACATCTTCTCCTCATTTGCCCAGGGCCCATACATGGGGTATGACTGGTTTAAGGTCATGAAACAGGAAAGCAGCAAAGTCCAGACTCTAATGGAAACCAGAGGGTTTCCAGTTGAGGCAGTTCAAGCAGAATTTTAGAGATGGCTTTTCAGGGCAGTGTCATCTATGCTGGCTCCAGTGCCAAAGACCCGAGCATAGAATAGCTGTAGAATAAAGGGCCCAGCAGGTTTTCAGATCTGTCTGGTGGTAAATTCACAGATTTCTCTCTCTCTCTCTCTCTCTCTCTCTCTGTGTGTGTGTGTGTGTGTGTGTGTGTGTGTATGTTTTGTTTGTTTGCTTTTTGGAAGGCACTTGAGACCTGGAGATATTTAGTGATGGGCAGAATGTCACAAAAGTGCTGAGCTTATAGAATTAGAGGAGAGAATAATGGGCCTGGGGATCCCTGGGTCCTCAGTACTGGCACTGGGTAAGAATCCCATCTGCTAGCTCCTGGAGTGGGGTTCTTGGGAGGAACCAAGTTTCCAGGGTCTGAGCTCTGTTTCTGTGAAGGCACTCCTGATGCCTTGGAGATCCATTTACTCAGCAGACAGTCCTGGAGCCCCTCCATTTGCCCATGCTATGTCAAGGGTAAGCTAGGATTTAGCTCAGTTGGTAGAGTGCTGCGCTGCAGTCTCTGAGGGCCTGAGTTCAATTCCCAGCACCGCAAAAAAATGGGAGAAGGACCTGGCAATCCATTCCCAAGGCAATCCTGAAACAATCAGCCATTGAAAACCCTATGAGGGTCACTATGAGTCGGATACCGACTTGACAGCACCTAACAACAACAACAACAACAACAAAGACGATGACAACAATGTCAAGGGTAAAGCAGTCAATACGAGAAACAGAAACAGGATCTCTGCTTTAGGATGTTATTGTCTGGCCTTGGAAATGTCCTTACTCTAAAAAATCAGCAATCTAGGGGTTACCTTTGGGTTATCGCTACTCCTTTGGGTTATCTAAATACTCCTTTTGTTGTTGTTGTCTTGAAACAGAGTCTTGCTGTTTAGGCCAGGCTGGCCGAGAACTCAGATCGTCCTGCCTCAGCCTCCCAAGTGCTGGGATTATAGGCGTGTGCTACCACACCTAGACCATTTAAATAACTCCTATTTATTTATTTATATGTTATCAGTAATTTTTAACATACAACCTACTGGGTCTCATTATGACATCTCCATACATGCATTTCATTGTACATTGTTCATATGCCCTTCCCCCCAATGGATAAGGACTATTTTGATTTTTTTTTTTTTTTGTAAAAGGAATCTCGCAATATTTGAATAAGGTTTTTATGTCCTCTGCCAAGTGACTGTTTTGCTTTTCATTATTAGTAAATAATGTGTAGGAAGGTAATCAAAGGTTATGTAAATATCTCATTTCTCATCAGACTTTCACCCACTAGTTTCAGCTGCCATTGGTAATCTTCTCACTCCATTGTTCCTTCTGTACAAGAGTATTTCCTTTCTTCCCTGTTATGTCGCAGTACGGGTTCATGGATTCTTCTATTTGATGGTTATGATTTATCAAATGAATATTATTTATGTGGATGCTCACATTATCCCATATTTGTCTAGTGGGACCCCTGTCAGGCATGCTCCTCTGTCCTTTGGATCAGTCCTGCTGATTCCTTGAATGATTCCATCATTTATGGTGCCGAAGGTATTTATGGCTCATCTTGTACTTCCTCTGCCTGAGCCTTGGAATTACCCGTTTTTTCAAGGAGCTGTTGTTCCTTTTAGGGGAGAATGGTATTAAGAAACCAAGAGAAAGTACTGGAGTACTTTCAGGTACTGGCATGACATTGCAGGGTGTCTTGGTGGGTAGAGCACACGTGTGTGTGTGCGTGTGTTTCTATGGCTCTGTATAATTAAAATGAAGATTTTTATAAAGCCCACAGAAATGGGATTCTAGTTAAACACAAATATGCAGTTTTTGGTATGTATCACACCTTTTCCTCTTAATTCTTAACAGGTGGCTAAACCCCTTGTTTAAAATTGGTCATAAACGGAGATTAGAAGAAGATGATATGTATTCAGTGCTCCCGCAAGATCGCTCAAAGCACCTTGGAGAAGAGCTGCAAGGGTAAGCGGGAGGCAGCAAAGAGCAGGGCAAGGACGAGCGAGAACTTCTGAGTGTGTGGCTCATGGACTTGGCCTTACTTGACCGCCTTCCCAGGTCCCTTGCTTCCCATCGGGCCCTTCTGCAGTCAAGTTCCTCTGACATTACGCACCCCCCCTCAGGCTGTCCCCAAGCAGGCCTACCTTGGTGACCTGGGAGGATATCTGTGTTTCCTGGGCATCTGTGGAAGTGAAGAAAGCCAGCACCTCAGGCCAGGGTGTCTGAGATCTGTCCCCGGACATGGGGTCATCGGGCGGATGTCTGACTTGTCCCTGTGGTGTTTGCCTTTTCCTGTTTGCCTTCTCGAGTTGCTCAGGGTGCTGGAAATCCAGCAGAGCTTGGCAGTAACTTGTTTCCAAGTCTTTCCCCTGGAGGCTCATGCTCCAGGGGAAATGCTTCTGATGCTTACAGACTCTGCCTCATATCTTTCAGGGACCCCAGGGATGCTTAGCTAGCATTTGTGGGTCAGGCTCAGAAACCCCCGTAGTAAACGCTTAGCCTTTCCCTCTGCCATCTCTCTCTTTTACCACATGGCAGGGTCTGCTGTTCTTGACCCAGCTTTTGTCTCATTGTAGGTACTGGGATAAAGAAGTTGCCAGAGCCGAGAAGGATGCACGGAAGCCTTCTTTAACTAAAGCGATCATAAAGTGTTACTGGAAATCTTACGTAGTTTTGGGAATTTTTACATTAATTGAGGTAAATGCTTTTATGCCCAGTGAATTGGTTTGTGGTAAACATGGAGTAGACATGCTAGCTGGTGATAGTATTGAAATGGTTGGGGATCATAGGGGAGAAGAAGGGAGATAGGTTTTGAAAGTACACTGAGGTCTGAGGATAAAACATGTCTAGGAAACATGATGTAGTTCAACAGTTGTATTGTCTTTGGAAGGGGTGCATACTTAAGTGACTCAAGATCAAGGGCTTTTTCTTCTAACCAGTTAAAATCCAGTGAAATGGAAGGACAGCACTATTTCATACCAAGCTGTGGCAGTGTTGGTGCTCAATAAATGTTACAAATGTTAAGAGTCATCCTGGATCAAAAGAGGATGCTGTAGTCTTGAGGAGACATGCTCTGCGGTTTGGAGGAAGTGCATTTGGATCAGAGCCCAGAGTCATACAAGACAGTTGCCTGGTGCCCGACAAGTAACTGTTCACTTAATCATGCCGGCTCTGGTGAATGCTTTCCTGGGAAGGTATTGTCACCTCTCCCCACCCAAGTAAACCAGACTGGTATGTGGTAAACATGGGGGTCCCACTAGACAAATATGGGATAATTTGAGCATCCACATAAATGATATTTATTTGGTAAATCATAACCACCAAATAGAAGAATCCATGAACTGGTACTGTGACATAATGAGGAAGAAATTAAAGGCTCTTGAACAGAAGGAACAGTGGAGTGAGAAGATTACCAGTGGAAGCGGAAACTAGGGCCCTGTGTCTAAGCTGGCTGTGGCCAGAGCCTGAGAGCTGTCCCCTTCCCTGTGGAGCAGGCACGGAGAGCCAAACCCCTTTGTGGATGTCACCCAACTTCCCTGTGGATTCCAGTGAGTTCTCGTGCCACCCATCCAGTTTTTGGTGCTTGGGATGGATTGCCGGTCGAAGGTGGAGTTTTGGCAGCCTGGCATTGCACAGTGTTCAAATGGACATTCAGTGACAAACCAAATACAGCCATGAGGGCAGGGACCTCCATCACCTTGACAGGTGTCCATTGTGGTCTTCAGTAGGACAGCGTTGTGGTTGGGCCACAGTGCCTGGTAGCCTGCCTGTTCTGGTCTGTGGCCTGCTGGAAGAGACTGAAAACCTAGCCAGATGGTCTGTGCCGTAGGTGGAGGCTTACTGCCTGGGGACATTGGAGGTCCCATGAGTATATGAGCATAGTTGGGGTGGAAGCTGCAGTTCTACAAAAGGGAGGCTTTGGGTGCAGGAGAGTGGGGAGTTGTCATAGGTGCATTTGGTGGGGTGAAATGGGGGACAGGGAGCAGTTGATTTGAAGCTGGAGGTGGGTGTGGCTTCTGCTTAACACGCTTTGTGTGTTCAAGGGCCCTGTGGCAGGGGAGGTGGGTGATGAGATCTGCCCTAGGCCATTGAAGAGAAGCAGGGGCAGCTGTCAGGTAATAGGGGCAGAGGTGCTTCTGGGAGATTGACGTTCTCACATGGTGCTGCTTTTGAGAGAATAACTCCCACCACCTGGAGGCTGAAGGACGGGTGGCCATGCGGGCCAATGGCACTGACCTGGGGCGGGAGAGGGCACAAGAGCCCCTCTTTGACCTGTGCCCATCGTCCCAGTGATGGCTTTCTACACAGCCACATAAGCCTTGGTTGGAAATGAATAGAGTGACAAGTTGGTGCCCCTGCAGCGGGGTTTTCTGCCCTTGGCCTGCAGATCTCCTCAGGAGCCCTGGAGCCTTGGCACGTGCCTGAGGCCCAAGCCACGTGTCCCAGGAGGTGTGACAGGAACGAGTGTCCTCAGAGCGGCTTCACAGAGGTGCCAGGTCATCTCCTGGAATATCTGCTGTCCTGTTCCCCACTTTCCCTTTGTTACCAGGGGCTTGGGAAGCAGAAAACAGGGTGGTCTTTCAGAGCGGTGCCTAGGGCTGGACTGGAGCTGAGCCTCTGACTGTCCTTGCTGTCCCAGGCTACCCGCTCCCGGGGCGGGGTCTCTACGCCCCAGATGGTGAGCAGGTCCCACTTCAGCATGAGCTGTGGGCCTTGCTGGGCAGGTGTTCAGGAGCTGTAAGCACAGAGAAGCTGGGTGAGAGAGGACGGGTCCCGCTGCAGCCCTGGAGCATGGTACCACCCTGGTCCACGCTGGGAGTACTTACTGCTGGTGGAGGTGCGGCCCAGAAGGCCAGAACTGAGGAGAGCCTAATTTGAGGCAACAATAGAGTATCTTTTAGGAGCTTGGTGGATGGTAGTCAGGGAACAGCATACCTGGAAAAGGTGGGATTCATACTTACGGCAGTAGCAATAGCAACAGCAGCAGTAGTAGTAATAATTGAGTTCACACTCTGCAGTAGCAGTATGCTTCAGTACTATGAGTAATTACACAGACTGGTACTAGCGCCGCTCCATAGCAGCCTATTAGTGGGGACTTAGACTTAGTAGTAGGAACTGCAGCAGCGCTGCTAGTCTTAGTAATAGCAGGAAATACTTGAAAATCACCAGGAACTGCAATGAGCCTTTTATCTATAACATTACTTTTATTCCTTTGGTGGGCTCAGTGAGATGAGAGGTATTCTTAGTACGCCCACTTCCAGGAGGACCCGGAGCATGTCCAGGGCCACCTAAAACACAAATGACAGAGGCCAGCTTCAGTCTCAGGTGCTCTGACTTAGGCGTGCAACCCCTCTATCCTGATAGCTCTGGGGTTGTGAAGCTGAGGACCTTGTCCGTAGGGTCTCAGATGCCTGCTTCTTGACCCCAGCCTAGTAAAGGGTCAGATGCTAACAGCTCCCTGAGGTGGTAGAGTGTGGCTGCAGAAGTCAGATTAGGGATTGATGAATTAAGATGGAGTCCAGATTACCATATCCCCTGGGGCCAGAAAGTCACAGTGCTGGAGAGTAGCCAGGCGTGCTTGGCAGTACATTCAGATTGACCCGGAGCCTTGGCGGAAAGCTGGCTCCTGCCCATCACCACCACCACCCGATGGCTGATAGGGGGCCGCCTCACAGGTCCAAGTTACTTGACATCTGCACTGCTGAGACACCATTCTGCTCAGCACCCTGGGTGGATGCGGGGAGGCTGTGGTCTTGGATGGCGACAACAGTGGCAGAGGCTGAGTGCTGTTATTACTGAGCCTTTGGCCTGGGTTTGTGGAGTGGGTCCACCTTGGCTCAGCCAGGGTAAGAGCCCTGGGTGAATGCCCAGTGGGGGAACCTCTTCTGTTCTGGGATCTGACACGTACTCCTATTTGCGGAGTGGGCCTCAGACCTTCCGTATTAGGGCAGAAGGCTGGGTGGACCCCTGCAGTGCTGGTGGCTGAGAGGGCTTCGTGTGTTTGTGTTGAGTTGAGACCAATAGGTTGTTGGTTTATGGTCTAAAATGAGACAGTGGCCGGTTATTCCCTAGATGAACAGGGGGCCAGAGCGTAAGGTTCACTTTAACTTGGTGTCTTCTTTGATGTAAAAACTGGCAGAACATTTAGTTCCAATGCAGTCAGCTTCAGGGAGTGAAGGATCATCTATGCTCCACTAGGTAAACCTTTTTTTCCCTTCATTTTCTTTTTTTCTGTCAGTGAAAAGCCTGTATTCCAACACAAATCTTCTTGTTTTCATAGACTTGCCTGTTAAAACTGTTATTTTGGAAGAGTCAGAGAGAATTTCTCATGGTGAATCTAATAAGGATCCTGTTACATTTCAAAAATCACTCTCAGATGCTGTTTGAAAGCTGGTTCCCGAGCCGGACGGGATGAGCCTTAGTTTAATTACTGATGTGTGACGCAGCTTCTTATTTTGTGATCTTGTGTGCGCTGCTTGTTGTTCTTTGAGTTTTCAGTAGTGGAAGATCTCACCTCAAGCTGGCAGTTTGTGAAAAGCGGACATGTTTTCTTGGTGCCTTTTAAATTCCCCGGATGGGCACAGCACCCGCCTCGTGTCTCCCTGCCTCCTAAGCTGCGTGTTACCCACCCACGTCTTGAGCAGGGCTGCCTTTGGTACTAACAAGATAGCAGCAGGAAGAGGCAGGGAGGCGCCAGTTCTAGGGGACACTTTGAGGTTTGGGCTTTGGGTTTGGGTTTCAGCGCAGTGAACACCTCATCCTATGGGAAGTGGGGAAGGATTGTAGTATTTGGAGAAAGTGTGGGGTTGATGGTGAACTCACGCTCTTGCCTGGCCAGTGCTAGCTAGAGCAGAGCCGGCCATGAGTTCCCCGAATGCCTGTCTCCTGTGTGCAACCCCAGGGGAGGATCTTGGGGACCAAAGTGAGTCTCCATCTTTCCAGATTCCTCAGCGTGAAGAGGAGCATCGTGGGGAGACTGTGCAGGCCGGCTCCTCATGTCATCCTGGACCTGTGCTTTGAGACGTGAAGTGTCAACTTGGGGAACATCAAAGAAGCCAGTACGGGCTTGCCCACGCCTATCTCTGATAGGCGAGGAGTGTCGGGGGCGGGCAGAATTACCTCGTATTCCCTTGACCTTTGGCAAATGGACCCAGCTGGCTACTAGCCTGGCTGTGTGACTTGGCCTGTGTCCATGGCTTTTCCTCTAATCGTCTTGGTGCCCGTGGAGGCTGTGGGCTGCTGTTGCAGGCTAACATCTGAATGAGTCTTCACCGTGGAACTCAGCTTACAGGCAGAGGGTAAACACATAGGCATCTGAGTCCCACACTGATGTTTATGCCTGTGCTCCCAGCTGACTCCCCGAGAGCTGTACTGGATCTTTCCACCTCCAGATCTTCCTTCCATGTGCCCCTCCCCCTCTGCTCAACCCGAGGGCCGAGGAATAGCTGCTGGAGGCAAAGATCCCGTGGGCTATGGAAGATAACAGCATCAGGGAGAGGCGGAGGAAGCATCGAGAAAAGCAGCCAGGGTCTGCTTTGTGTACCGCTGGGTTCTTGGGCACCTTATGTTAGTTTAGTAAAGTTGCCAGTGAAGATCCTGCATCATCAACAAGGGCTGTGCTTTTCAATCTGTTTTCTTTAAAAAGTCAGGAGAGCAAGCGACTCATTTGAAAAACATTTTACTCATAATGGTGAAGAGCCAAAACCAGCCACCTGAAAAGGAAAGGAAAAAAAAGAACTCTGCTAAAAAATGAAACTTCTAACAACTCCCAGGAGACCTTGGCTCTTACTTTGCTCAGGATTCTTGTCCTGTCTTGGTGGTTGTCTGTAAGCATAAGGGGATTTTGCAAGCCTTTTGTGAGAGCTGCCATCTTGACCACTACAAATGGAGTGGATCTTTTCCCAAGAATTTTTTTTTTTCCTTTTTCCATTTTGTGGTGCTGAGGATTGAACCCAGGGCCTCAAGCCTGCCAGGCGCTCACTGGGCCAGTGGCAATGAGTTCCACCCCTGGAGTCTTAGGACCTTCAGGTGATGAAAGTGGTGACAGCTCATGCCACTCTCTTCTTTCAGCCCATCCTAGCGTTGGTTGTTCCGGGGATCCTGTGAGGTAGACAGGGTGGATTTCCATGGCTGTGGCTGCGGAGCTTAGGAGGAGATGTGACATGCTTAGGGTCATGTGGCTTCTGAAACAAAGCGTGCTGATTTCCTCATCCCACTGTGGATTTCCATGGCTGTGGCTGCGGAGCTTAGGAGGAGATGTGACATGCTTAGGGTCATGTGGCTTCTGAAACAAAGCGTGCTGATTTCCTCATCCCACTCTTGCCTGGCCTGCTCCCCATGTGGGCCCCTGGCGGGGTGGCATGGGGAGGTCACACTGAGGACAGCGGTGCTCATCCTGTGCTGCGCAGCTCCTTGCTCAGCTGCTTGCCCCGACGGCCATGCTTCTTGTGGCCTTTTCTTCCTTGGGTTTTTAAGAACCTATCAAAAACACAGAGATGAGGATCATAAGCCCCTTTCTGCCCCTAAGCCAGCTTTTGCAATTATTAGCTCATGACAAGACTTGAGTCACGTGAAGCCCTGCTCACTCCATTTTGAAACTGTTCCCAGACATCACATCATTTTACCTATAAATGTTTTAGTGTGTACCTTTAGAAGAAAGACTCTTTCCCCATAAAATCATAATAAAATTGTTAGACATACACACTAATACATTAATATCATCAAAATATTTTGCCAGTGCTAATTTTTCTCTTTTTAAATCTTTTTCCTCCCTCCCTCTCTTTCTTTCTTTTCTTTTCTTTCTTTCTTTCCCTCCTTCCTTCCCTTCCTCCCTCCCTCCCTTCCTTCCTTTCTCATTCTTCTCCTTCCTTCCTTCCTTCTTTCCTTCCTTCCTTCCTTCCTCCTCTCCTTTCCTTTCCTCTCTTGTCCTCTTTTCTTTCCCTCCCTGCCCCCATCCCTCCTTCCTCCCTCCCTCCCTTCTTCCCCTCCCGCCCTTCCTCCCTCCCTCCTTTCTTCCCTCCCTCTCCCCTCTCTCCTTTCCTCTCTCCCTCCCAGGATATTGCTCTGTTGCCCAGCTGGTCTTGAACCTCTGGGCTCAAGTGATCTTCCAACCTCAGCCTCCTGTGACTACAGGAGTGCACCCAGTGTGCCTGGATTTTAAAAATTAATTAATCAATTAATTTTTTATTATTTAGCACATCTTTGTCTAATTTTCCCTACCCTTTGAGTCAGTATCCCAATGCGGTATACTGGTTGACATAGGTTGTTTTATTTCCTTGATTCATTCTCTCTCTCTCTCTCTCCTTTTTATTTACTTATTTATTTATTTATGTAATTTATTTTTGTAATTGAAGATACTAGGTTGCTTGTCCTGAGAGATTCCTACAGTATGGGTTGGGCCTATTGTATCCCCCCTCCCGTCATTTAACATGCTCCTCTGGCACTAGGAGTTGGTAGATCTAGAAGCTTGATCTGAATCAGGGTTAATATTGTTTCTTCCCCCTTTGGCAGCATTACTTCATAGGCAGGGCTGTGTGCTACCACTAAGAGGTACGTGATGTGTAGAGGTCCTTTTTACATGTATGATGTTAGGAGATGCTCATGATCATTACGTAAGCGCCATTAGTTCATTGTTGTTGTTGTTAGGTGCCATTGAGTTGGTGTCGGACTCATAGCAACCCTACGTACAATGGGTGGAAAACAGTATTGTTAGTGCTTCTCTGTTATTCATAGGGTTTTCAATGGCTGATTGTTTTTTTTTGGAGGGTGGGGTGGGGAGGCGGGGGAGTGGGTTGTTGGGTCTTTCTCCCAAGCCTACAGCACTTGGTGTTCCCAGGTGGTCTCCTATCCAAGTACTAACCAGGTCCAACCCTGCTTAGCTTCTACGATCTGATGCCACAGTGGTACACATGGGCATTAATTCATTAGAAGGTTGCAAAATGGTGATATTCTAATTATTTCCTTATTCATTTATTAGCTGAAATATTTCCATAAAGAGAAATTTTGCTGTTAGCAACTTTTTGGTTACCCTGAGCTACCAAATATATAGGAAAGTCTGAGGAAAATCGTAATTCTTTTTTAAACAGTTCTTAAAAATAATGAGTGGTTCTCTAGCATTCTCCTTTGGGGCTAATGAGTTTTTTGTTATTGTTTGCTTTGTTTGTTTTGATGGGTTTCATTATGAGCTCATGGGTTTACATAGCTCTCATGTGCTTCAGTCCATTACAGTTATTGTGTGCATGCCAAGCTTTGGCCAGCTGTAGCCTTTGGGAGTGTGTTCAGATTGGATCCTGAGTCTTTTGCACCTGCTGTCACCACAGGACTTAGTTTCCTACTTTCTGGTGTGACAAGATGTTTCCAGCTCATCCTGAACAGCTTTTGATCCATCTTTGGAGATGAGCATTTCTCGTAGCTGTTTTGACCTCTCTTAGAGATGGTAGGGGCTGGGATTTAGCTCAGTTGGTAGAGTGCTGCGCTGCAGTCTCTGAGGTCCCAAGTTCAATTCCCGGCACCGCAAAAATGGGAGAAGGACCTGGCAATCCACTCCCAAGGCAATCCCGAAATAGTCAGCCATTGAAAACCCTATGAGGGTCGCTATGAGTTGGATACTGATTCGACAGCACCTAACAACAACAACAACAACAGAGATGGTAGCAGCAATAGTCGGGTGTGGTAGCACGTGAGAAACTGAGGCAGAAGGGTCACGAGGTGGAGGCCAGCCTGGACTACACAGAGACTATATATAGTCTGGTGCTGCTGGATTGGTTGTTTCTTGGCTTTTTTATAGGACAAACCTAGAATGTGTATGTATTTTAAAGATAAATGTGCCATGAATTTATGTGGGAATTTTCAAATCAGATTTAGGACACTAATGTTTTTACTTAATCTCTTTACTCTTAAACATCTGCTTCTCTTTTCTCCCATGCCTAATGCCATTTATCAGTGATATTGATATTGTTCATTTGTTTTCTATTACAGTATCACCACCATCACCTATAATATGATTTCTGAAAGCAACGTAGGTTATTTCTGCAGTTCACACTGTACTTAGGGTGTGTATATCCTACAGGAAATGTATTTTCAAATTATTTTGTTTAAAACCACTTTCAGTAGTTCTTTTTATTTGTGTAAGGGTTGAACCAACAACTGGATGGAAATAGATTCAGGAACACTTGCTTCATTTTACTCTCAAGTTTTAGGCATTGCTTTTTGAAAATTTAATTGAACCCATACCTGGTAGCGCCTGCCTGCAGTCTCAGCATTCAGGAAGCTGAGGCAGGAGGATCAACAGAAGTTTGAAGCTAAGGAGACCCTGTCTCAAACAAAACAAAACAAAACAAAAAACCCAACCACACAAAAAATTTGTTTTTTAATTCTGCATAATATATTCACTATTCCAAATTCACATGTGCCAGAGATTAGTTTTAAAGGAGTCATCCTTGCCCCTTCCACTCTTTCATCTCTCCTAGAGGTTTTTTTTAAAAGCAAATTGTAATTTATCATTTTATTTTGTAAATGTACTCTTTTCTGAACACTGAATTTTCCCTATTATGCAGAAAGGAGGGTCTTTGTGGTCCTTTTTTTTGGATGTAGGGTGTATACAGGGAGCCCTGACTAAAACTCTCTGTGGTCTTGTATGTTCTGCAGAGCTGGTTTCCAGCCTCTCCAGACTGAGACACGGGGATGGGCAGGACAGGAGGATATTGGTGCATACCTGTCATTGGTTTCTGCATTCCAGAATCTTCCAGGGAAGGAGCACTCAGTGGAATCTGAATTAGGGTATCAATGGGTTCTGTGCATCAGTGGGCTTCTAACCCCACCCCCCTAGCAATGTTCAGTCAGTCCTGAAGATCCTGGTTCAAAGGGGGATTTGGAGGCTGTGAATTCCACCAATGTGCTGTCTTCTCCTGTATGTCTGGATCTTTGCCTGCTCTACCTGTCACCTGTTCCCTCATTTCTAAAGTTAACTGCCGCCTCTTTTCCCCCATAAGCTCATCCTTTTCTCAAGCATGATTTTCTTTGATAGCTTATTTCTATTTCCTGTGTTTTCTTTCCTTCTCATTGGTCAGGAATGGTGGAATTTGGTGAGAAATATCTCAAGTTCTAGAGGAGCATGAGGGAGGCCATGCCTACTAAGAACATGGTCCTGTCAAGCTTTGTAATAAGTTCCCTGTGAAGCAAGGATGTGACCCAAGTGGCAGGTGCTTTAAAGAGGCTGAGTACCAAATACTCCACTGAGAAATATCTTGTCTTCAAGTACTTGGAGACTCTGAAAGAATCTTGAACTATGGGATATTGAGGGGTCATACTGGGTTCTTAAAAAGTCCCATGAAATTTCACAGTTGGGAAATTTTGGGAAGGAATAAAACCTATATTCTCAAGTTGGTCTGTGGAAAAATTTTTTTGTAGGGCACAGGATGGTATCTAAGCTGGAGAATTTGTGTGACTTCTGACTATTATTATTATTATTATTAGGACAGAGTCCTGCTTCATAGCCCAGGCTGGCCTCCAATTCATGATCCTCCTGCCTCTGCTTCCCAAGTGCTAGGGTTATATCTGTGTACCACCAACCCTGACTAACTTTTGATCTTTTTCCTGATATCCAGAAAACTTAAATTTGGTTAGTTCCATGTTTGATAACCAGTGATTTCCCAGTTGTTTTATTCCTTCCTAGTTGAGGGTTAGGATCAAGGATGGACAGGTCTGGGGGATGGAGGGGAGGAGGTATGGGCCGCAAACCATGATTGCTCATTAATGAGCCGATTTGCTTGACTGAATAACAACAACAACAACAACAGTAATTATTCTTGTTGTTGTTGTTGTTGTTGTACTAGGGTTTGAACCCAGGGCCTCGTGCTTGCATGCTTTGCAAGTGCTGGACCACTGAGCTGGGCCCCCAGCCCTTTTTTCTTTTTTTCTTTTACGTTTTGAGACAGGGTCTCGCTAAGTTACATAGACTTCCTCTGGTCTCGAACCAGATCTCCTGGCTCTGCCTCCCAAGCCGCTAGGATCACAGGCGTGCGCCACCATGCCCAGCTGCTTGACTGAATTGTTACATGCTGCGCCCCAGCAGGAAAATTGAGGCAGTTAATAGGTACCTGCCTTCTTTTGGTACCCTTTTTTTGGTACCCTTATTTGTTGAGTCTCATCATTTTCTCTGAAGGAGGACATCATGCTTACCTTCTCTTTTTAAATCACATCCGTGCCAGGAGATAGTGCAGCAGGCGGCAGTGGCTCCCAGATTCCATGCAGAGTTTGAGGCGAGTTTGGGATGATGATAGGAGTTGCTGCTGAGCTTCTGGCGGAGGGCTCACATATGTGTGTGATGACCTGGACTGCCCTTGGCTACCCCCTGGGCTGGGTCTCCCATGTGTACAGCCTGCCTCCTTGCCTCGTGTAAACCCCTTGAGTTTCATCTCAGTAAACTGAACAGCCATTGTGACCATGGTTGTCAGGGCCGCGCCCGTAAACTCCTAATGACTCTTGAGATGCGTGATCGGGCAGGCTGGAAATAGGACATGGGGCTCTGTATCCTGTTATCTGATGGCCTTACTCCTAATTCTTCTACTAAATAGTGTTTCCTTATGTCCTGTGAAAGATAAAAGTTTCCATGACCTCATGGGAGACAGTGCCTCGGGGAAGTCTGTGCGTGTGGCTGTGTGGACACAGGAGTGTGAGACTTAATGTCACAGCCTGTTTAAGGGACTGGGGTGTCTTGTGTAAATATCCTGACTGAGCAGCAGTTGGTTGGGAAGAAAATGCACATTAGGGTTTGTTTTGTTTTTAATCAGTTCTCCCTCCCTGTTTTGCATGGGTCTCTCACTTCAGATAGACAGTAGACAGTTGTCAAATGCAAACCTGTCAGGTGGTTGCCATGTCTGGGTTACTAAGGACCGGTGGGTTAAAGGAAAATTTTGTTCCAAGTCAAGTTCTTGAAAGGTTTCCAAACTTCCGGCAAGAGGAGGAGGAAATGACATGAAGGGCCTGTGTGTTTACTTGTGGTGACTTGGATTTGCATGAATGTTTGATTTTCTTTGATGAGGGGTGGTGTCCCTTAGAGGCAGTTGCGGGGAGGAAGTAGGTTGTGGGGTGGAGTGGTCAGCTGGCAAGCAGAGGCTTATGAGCAAGTCAAGGAGAAGCCCTTTGCAGGTTGTGTACCAGAGCTCAAGCATTGCTTTGCTGGGTCTTGTGTTTTGTTTTCTTTTCTTTGTTTCTTTGGTTTTTTCCCTCCTTCCTTCCTTCCTTCCTTCCCTCTTTTTCTCCCCTCTCCTCTTCTCTTCTCTTTTGTTTTATTTTGTTTTCTCTTTTTTTAATTCTAGTGGTTGAATCCAGGGCCTCATTCATACTAGGAAAGTGCTCTACCACCTAGCCACACCCTAAGCCTCTTTTATATATTTTTTCATTTTTGAGACAGGGTCTTGCTAGATTACACAGGCTGCCTCTGGCCTTGAACTCCTTATCCTCCTGCCTCAGGCTCCTGAGTTGATGGGATTACAGGCCTGCACCCCTGGTGCCCATCCCCTCTGTTTGCTTTTTCTTTGTCTTTAGTTTAGGAGGAGAAATGGGTATCCTTATGTCTTATTCAGGAGGTAAGGCCCAGGGCCCCTAAGGAATTTAATTCTTGTCTTGGAGAATAAATGCTTGTTATTTCTTTATAATCATCACTTGTTGTTGTTGTTGTTAGTTGCCGTCAAGTCGGTATCCGACTCATAGCGACCCTGTGTACAACAGGGGAAACACTATTGTCAGTGCTTCTCTGCTGTTCATAGGGTTTTCAATGGCAGATTGATTTTTGGGAGGGGGTTGCCAGGTCCTTCTCCCAAGCCTACAGCTTCTGGTGTTCCCAGGCGGTCTCCCATCCAGGTACTAACCAGGCCCGACCCTGCTTAGCT
>VMDO01011826.1:27691-37757 GCA_007922755.1 Pedetes capensis | reverse complement strand
ATCACTTATAATACAGAAAAACACTAATGACAGTATCTTTTAGCTTGACTTGTGTTGGGCTTAATTTTTGACTCCCGACTGCCTGGGTGAAGGAGGTGGTACCTCTGGGCACACCCCATGTTCTAAGGTGTAGGGACACTGAAGCTATACCTGCTGAGGCCGGGAGCCTGGGGCCTTTACAATCCTGGATCCTTTTCAGTACTCTTAACAGAAGCTGGACCTTGTTCGTTTGGATCTCATGACAGAGAAAGTTTGGGCTAGGAAAGATCGGAAGTTTCTTTTTTTTTTCTTTTTTTTTTTTTTTGCGGTACTGGGGGTTGAACCCAGGGATTTGACCTTTCATGCTTTGTAAGTGCTGGGCCACTGAGCTGCATCCCCAGCCTCTTTTTTTTTTTTTTTTTTTTTTTTTAAACTTTTTGAGGCAGGGTCTTACTAAGTCACGCAGACTGCTTCTGGTCTCGAACCTGTGATACTCCTGCCTCCGCCTCCTGAGCCACTGGGATTACACTGCACCCGGCTGGCAGTTTCATTTTCTGATGTGTGTTTGTACCAGTGTCTCACTTGATAAGGGCTGGGCAGGTGGAGGAGGTGGTAGTGTGTGGGTCCTGGGAATGAGCCTTTTTCACTTCCCTTTGGGCTGGGATGTTGCGCGTTCAGAGGAAATGCGCAGACCAAGAGCTGGGCTGTCCACATTTAACCAAATTCCTTACCCTTTTCCTCTTTGGCTACTTTTTCCTTATTCGTCTTCGGCCAAGACTTAAGCTACGTATTGGTAGCTTGCCAAATGTGTTTTAAAGCACTGGTTGTAGCATTTATTGAGCATCCACAGTGAAACAAAGCCCAGTGTATTAAAGCTTTATTGTCTTTGAACTTAGAATTTTGACTTCAGGTTTGAACTGTCCTCTGCTGTCTTGAAGAAAAGACTTCTGTGTGTAGGTTAGTGATGAATGTCATCCTTTGTCAAAATGCCTTTGTATTGTGCTTGTACGTGTAAAGCTTGTGTTATGTTGAGAAAAATTGATGCGGTTTATATTTCTAATGAAGGGGGTTTCTTTGTTTTTTCTTTCAGGAAGGCACGAAAGTAATACAGCCCATATTTTTGGGGAAAATTATTAATTATTTTGAAAATTATGATCCTACTGACTCTGTGGCTTTGCACACAGCTTACGGCTATGCCACGGTGCTGACTGTCTGCACGCTGATTTTGGCCATACTTCATCACTTATATTTTTATCATGTTCAGTGTGCTGGGATGAGGTTAAGAGTAGCCATGTGCCATATGATTTATCGGAAGGTAAGTAACATTCAGCATCAAAACATGTAAATTAAAAATTAATGTAAATAGAATGAAAGAAGCTTGCTTTTTTTTTTTTTTAAGGCAAACTTTCCCAATATAAGATGAACATGTTCTTTTACTGCCAGGTAATGCCTGCCTGCAGCATCAGACTGTTGCAAAAAACTGAATTTGTAATGAAATTTGTTAAAAGATAAGCATCAAAGTGATTTTGCAGTGTTTTCATAGCTAACTCTGATGGTTGTGTTAAGGGACTTTTTTTTGGTTCATCAAAACTTTCATTGACATCAAAGTTGTATTGAAAATAAACTTTAGTGAAATTGACTTAATTTAAAATAAATGTAGGAGAAAACAATATCATTGAAAAAGGAAGTTATATTTTTTACATGAATCATTAAAGGATATTCAACCAAATTTTGTCAAGAGAGATATAGATGGCATCCATGCTGAAATCTAGGCTGTCTGTAAAGAGCTAAAGCTAGTAATGATTGTTTTTAATGTATAAGGAAATAGTTGAATATTTGGGGTAACACTTTGAGTTTTAGACTTTTTAAATAATTTTGGAGAGAACTTATAGTTTTGTGTGTTGCTTGTCAAATTAAGTTTTTAACATGTTATTTACTTTCCTGTTGCTGCAGTTTTAGTGATAAGACCTGATTTGATATGTTCAGTGCTTTTTGTATTGAGAAATGCCATAAAATTATCTCATGGTTTGCCCTGGACTTAACTGTTTTGAAGAGAGGAGCATTTGAGGTATCTTTCTTTTTTTTTTTTTGCAGTACTGTGGGTTGAACCCAGGGCCTCGTGCTTGCATGCTTTGCAAGTCCTGGACCACTGAGCTGCACCCTAGCCCTTTTTTTTTTTTTTACTTTTTTGAGACAGGGTCTTGCTAAATTGCGCAGACTGCCTCTGGGCTTGAACTTGTGATCCTCCTGCCTTTGTCTCCCAAGTTGCTGGGATTACAGGTGTGTACCACCTTGCCTGGCTTGCATTTAAGGTACCTTTACAAAGAAGTTGTCACAGAGAGGCAGGTGTCAGGAGCTGAAAAACTATTTATAAATGCCATCGTGGATATCTCTTTGTCCTGTTTTTTTTTTTTTTGCTTTTCTGTTTTTTATTTTTATAAAATCATAATTAAAGGTAGAATTTAAAGTTATTTCCTCTTTTACCTCCTGTTGGTTCATCTAGTCCTTGTGTTTATTGTGAATCTTTATCTCAGCAAATGCCGTGTGTTCTTCCCACGTCTTCCCTGAGCGATTTTACTGATCTAGGAGCTGTGTGAGTCCTGGAGGCCTGGCCTCTTAGGGTCTACAGTAGGCGGCAGCAACCACATCCTTTCCTTATCTGTGAAATGGAAATGGTAGTATCTGCAGGCTCTAATCAAGCGGTGTCTCCTCATCAGTCTGTTGCACTTCTGCTGTATAGAAAACTACTCTGGTTTCTGTATAAATTGGCCAGATTTTCATCTGTCCAGATCCTGCTTAGTTAGTTTCTTGAACACATAGGAAGTTTCAGTAGCACACCACCGTGAACACCTTAATCACAGGAGTCAGGTGGGAGGTGCTGGTTCAGTCAAAGCCCTTGCACAGGTGACTTGTTGTTTACCTGTTTTTCTTTCTCTTTGCACTCATGCTTTGGAAGTTGCCTTTGGGAAATGTGGTCCAGCTTGGCAGATCGGCTTACCTGAATGTAAACATCTCCCAAAGGTATTAATTTACCAGCTTGATTATCCTAGAAGAATGGTCTGTTTAAGAAGTCAAGAATTGCTTGGGTCAAGCCCTAGTCCCAACCTGAAATTCCAGAAACGTGGGAGAGATGAACTTCCTTTTGGCTGCTTTGCCTCTGGAAATATGGCGATGCAAAGAAATAAGACGTTTTCATCACACGAAGGCTGCTTCCTTAGGGCAGAAGCTGGCGCTGCGCAGCGCTGGATGGCCCTTCTGTGGACGCAGGCAGTTCGTGCTCAGGCCCCACTGTCCCATCTCTGGTTCTGGGAGAAATCAGATTGTTGTTGTTGTTAGGTGCCGTCAAGTCGGTGTCCAACTCATAGCGACCCTACATGCAACAGGGAAACACTATTGTCAGTGCTTCTCTGCTGTTCATAGGGTTTTCAATGGCTGATTGATTTTTGGGAGTGGGTTGCCGGGTCCATCTCCCAAGCCTCCAGCACCTGGTGCTCCCAGGCAGTCTCTCATCCAAGGGCTAACCAGGCCCAACCCTGCTTAGCTTCTGAGAACTGACGGGATCGGAAATCAGATTGAGTATTATAAATAGAATGACAGCTCATCACCATAGTTTGTGGTATTTGATAATCTTGTGGGATATATCATATATAAAAATGACTCGTTATTTATTTATCTTCACAGCTTTGGTAAAATTTCCTTTGGCTTTTGATCATTAATTTTTAAAATTATGGTAAAACATGCATAACATAAACTCCACTGTGTTACTTTTTAAAGCGTGTAGTTCAGTGACATTAAGTGTATTCACGTTGTTGTGCAACCATCACCACTATCCATTCCCTAGAACTTTTTCATCTTCCCAAACTGAAACTCTTCACCCATTCAATCCTGAGTCAACTCTTCATGCAGCCATCTCCATTCTCCTTTCTATGAATTTAACTGCTATAGATTACTCCTATTAGTGGAATCATACAGTACTTATCCTCGCTTTGTATAGCATAATGTCTTCAAGGTTAATCCGTACTGTACCATTTGTCACAATTTAATTCCTTTTATGGCTGACTCATATTCCATTATGCCTGCAGCCATAGCACTGTGGCATCTGATCCCATCAGACCTTGGAAGCTAAGCAGGGTCAGGCCTGGTTAGTACTTGGATAGGAGACCTCCTGGGAACACCAGATACTGTGGGCTTGGGAGATGGATCCGGCAAGCTGCTCCCAAAAATCAATCTGCCAATGAAAACCCTATGAAGAGCAGAGAAGCACGGACAAAGTGTTTTGCCTGTTGTATGTAGGGTTGCTATGAGTCGGTACTGACTCCATGGCACCTCACAACAATGTTCCATTGTATGGATATGCCACATTTTGTTTATCTATTCATAGGTTGATGGACATGTGGGTTATTTCTGTCTTTGAGCAATCATTTGTAATGCTGCTGTGAACATAGGTGTGCCGGTATCTGAGTCCCTGAATGCATTTCTTTTGGATATATACCCAGAAGTGAAATTGACTGATCATATGGTAGTTTGAGCTTTAATTTTTTGAGGAATTTCCATACTGTTTTTTGATGTTTCTGATTAATTTTGAGAATTAAATGTAGGAATTTTTCTTTTTTCTTTTCTTTTTTTTCTTTTTTCTTTCTTTTCTTTTCTTTCTTTCTTTTTTTTTTTTTCCCACACAGGGTCTTGTTATGAAGCCCAGGCTGGCCCCAAACTCCCTATCCTCCTGAGTGCTGGGGTTTTAGGTGGGTACCACCATGCTCAGGTTTAAGAGATGTTTTCATGAACTGTGATGGTGTTTTATTTGGATCAGTGGCAAAATGGTGGTCTGTTAAAATGGCCCATGGAAGTGCGTTCCTGTCTCTCAGACCTCTGGGTTTTTTAGAATTTTTACGAAATAAAGAGACTGTGCAGCACAGGCTGGTTTTCAGGGAACACGCTAAACTGGTAGGAAGAACATGGGTTTCTCATGTCAGTAGGGTTTGAGTATTGTATTGCTCATTTTGGAAAGTCGCCATCAGTTGCTAGTCATGTTCTCAGCAGGGTTGCTGTCGCCTCTGCAGTGTCACCAGAGGGACTTGCGCAGCTGCAGGTATTTGGTATCTCAGGAAAGAATCTCAGGATTGTTTCCCTGGCTTGAGCATGGGGGTAGCCCAGGCTGGGCGAAGATGGTATCTTTGGTCAAGGTGAGCCTGGCCTAAGGACAGCTGAGGCTCTCCAGCCTCAGTTGCTTGCACAGGCGTATATGAGTCTTTCTTTCGCCACCCCCGACTTTGACTTACAGCCTGTGTGGAACTGAGGGAAAGTGCTAAAGGTCTCTAGACATGGGAGTCTGAACAGTCAGGATGATCCTGCAATCCTATTTCATATATAAAATACACAAGGCACAGAGATCTTCTCTCAGATCCTTGCCCTAATCAGCTGGAATTTTCCTGACTTTGCTTCCAGTTTAAAGAACCAGGGTGGTTTCTGCTTTGGGCTGGCTTCTGAGAAATAGATTTGATGGTGGATTAGCTTGTTCTGAATGTCAGGTAAAGCCAACCAGTCCCAGAGTTTGCTGGAGCGGGATTGGAGTATAATTCTGTGCAGAATTGAGTAAGTTTGGCCAGACTTCTTATTCTGGATAAAACTACTGGTCTTCACTTTTTTAGAGTTATTATAAAGACAAGTTCGTGGGAGAGTGTGTGTCATTCTCTGTTTCGGCTTCTAAGGTGATTTGACTCCCTGTAAGCATCCCAGTGGCTGGGATTTAGCTCAGTTGGTAGAGCACTGCTCTACAGTCTCCGAGGTCCCGAGTTCGATTCCTAGCACCGCAAAAATGGGAGAAGGACATGGCAACCCACTCCCAAGGCAATCCCGAAGCAATCTTCCATTGAAAAACCTATGAGGGTTGCTATGAGTCGGAGATGACACGATGGCACTTAACAACAACAACAGCAGCAGCAACAGACATCCCAGTGTCTCTATGATTTGTGTTCTGTGGACAGAGAGCATTAGTGATAAAGTGAGCATGAGAATTGGATTTCCTGAGTGGATTGGGGAAAGGTGGTTGGTAGAAAGTTTTGGCAGTGTCTGAGTCGTAGGACATTGTTCTCAGGACTTAATTTTGTTTGTACTGAAAGATAATTTTAGTTCGGCATAGACTCTATATTGCCTTAGATTTGTTGTTGTTGTTAGGTGCCGTTGAGTTGGGTCCTCCTCATGGCGACTCTGTGTACAACAGGTGAAGCTCTTCCTGACACTGTGCCATGCCCAGCTCTGTTGTCAGTGCTTATCTGCTATTCATAGGGTTTTCAATGGCTGATTATTTGGGGACTGCTTTGGGAAGGGGTTGCCACATTTTTCTCCCATTTTTGTGGTGCTGGGGATTGAACCCAGGGCCCAAGAGAGCACAGAGTGGCACTCTACCAACTGAACAAAACCCTAGCCCGCCTTGTATTTAGGCTGGACAATATGAAATTGCAGATATTCAGCATTGTAGGACTTCCCAAACCAGTCATGTCATATGGTTCAATCTGATACCTTGCCTGTTGGTCTATAGTTAGATTTCCTTTCGGTAGGCTCTTAGGAAGCACCTTGACAGTCATGTCAAAAGTGAAACCATGTAGAATATATAGAAATTGAGTATCCTCCTTGCAAACCTGTGATATTTTGGTTGGACTTTCTGTCCCAGTCGTATTTGCTAACATTTTGACAAAATTAGAACGAACCAGCAGTGCTTCTTACACGGTTGATAATACTTCACCATTTTTCTTCTAAATTATTTCCATTTTCTGTTTCACTTCTGATATGAACTTCAGTGGAACCTGGGTGTTTTGTGGAAAGTTAATCCCATCAAGGACTGCAAGGGAAGAGCTGAGAGGAATTATTTTAATCTCTGTGGTTAGGAGTTTGAGCTAACAACCATGCAAGTTGCTGTTGCCTTACCTTTTGCAAAGGGCAATTGCCACCGCTGCCAAGTTACACGTCAGTTGCATCCTGCTGTCCAGTAACTTATCCACCTTGTGGGGTGCGGTGCAGCCTGGATGAGATGCTTTAGCTCGGTGGTTGCCAACTGTGGTAGATATTGGATTCACATGATGGAATCTTTAAGACACGCTGGTATCTAGCTTCTATTCAATTCTGATTTAATTGGTATGGGAGGAGTTTTAAAAGCTTCCAGGTGTTATTAAGAGGGCTTACATTCATATCCAACTTCACTTTATTATATGCCTTATCAGATTTTCCAGTACATAGGGGTAGCCTATAGGTTATAGGTTTAATCCTTTCCGGTGATAAGTATTGCTTTTGAAATTGCAGGTGTCAGCCTCAGTGATGGTCGTTGTTTGTCAGTGCAGAGCGTCTTAGAATCTGGGGTGACTCTCATGTGGAGGAGTGCCTAGGTCTTGAGTCAGGTGCCTGGGGACTTTGGGGAAGACTCTGTGGCTGGTCAGATAGGACAGAGATTGTAAGCACAGACCCTGAGAGCAGTCAGGCTTGAGTTTCAGTCCTGATTTTGCCATTCGCTAACTAAGTGCATTCATTTTTCAGAACCTTAGTTTCCTGATCTTTCATACTACCTTATGGAATAGTTGTGAGCCCTAGATAACGTTTGTAAAGCACTTGGACAGAAGAGGAGAATTATTTAGGAAGTGTGTGTGTGTGGTGTAAACATAGATCCCAGCCTCTGTACTTGGTGAGCTTTTCTATGAAGCCCAGTTTTCCTCTTCCTCCTGGGGCTTAGCTCAATTAATAGAGCATTGCTCTGCACTTTCTGAGGAGCCAGGTTCGATCCCCAGCACTGCAAAAATGGGAGAAGGACATGGCAGGCCACTCCCGAAAAGCAATCTCAAAAATAGTTGGCCATTGAAATACCAATGAGGATCGATGAACTATGAGTTACAACTGACTGGATGGTACCAGGGAGAAGGACCTGACAACCTACTCCCAAAAACCAATCCACCATTGAAAACCCTATGAACAACAGAGAAGCACTAACAATAGTGTTTCACCTGTTGTACGTAGGGTCGCTATGAGTTGGATACCTACTCGATGGCACCTAACAACAACAAGATGGTACCTAACACCAACAAAGCTATTTGCCCCAGGCAAACTGCGCTGAGCTTCGCTGTGCTCCTTTGTATAAATGAAGATGATGATAGTATCCAACTCATATGTTTGTGGTGAGGCCTACATGAGTCAGTCTGTAACATAGTTAGCGGAGAGCCTGTCATTTAGTAAATGTTCCCACATTTCTGTTGTCTTTATTATTGGCACTCAATCACAGATGGTTTGAAGACCCATAATTAGGCAGGACGGCAGGAAGGGTGTAAGTGGTGTACAAGCAGGTGGACTTTGTGATTTGGGAAGAATCCTGGTGATTGGTGGACGTGGAGTGGCCATTCTAGGTTGAACGTACTTTGATCAGAGTTCAGATGGGAAAACAGTGTTTATGGCAAGCAGTAGCATAATATGGTGTAAGATTTTAGGAGAGCACTTGGAGCACTTTGGTCATTCGCTTAGAGAGCCTAGAAAGGCACATTGGGCTGAGGTGATGGAGGTCACTGGCCATGAACTTAGGACATCATGCTTGCTTAGGGCAGCCACTGAAGTTTTTGAGTAAGGAAGCAAATGATGAGGGTGGTGGTTTAGAACAATGCGTCTGTGGGTGGGTGGCTGCCTGTGCCTGCTTATGAAGGGGTGAGAGTCCCGCATGGTGATAATGACCTTAGGACTGGAAAGAAATAGGCAGATCTTGGAGTTGCAAGCTGGGTCTCTTATGGGTCATTCATTTATTCATTCATATTTACCACTTTGTGTGGGGCGTCGTCAGTCAGGGGGTATTGCTCCGGGTCCTGGAGCTAAGCCCTGCCCCTGGAGACCCGCTGACTGGTGAGGGCGCTGTTGAAGGACCACACCGCCCGGAAAGAAAGCTTATGCCCACAGCTACTCTGAGAAGCCTTGAGAAAGGCAGGCTCAGAGATTTATGCTCACAGCGGCTCCTTGCTTCTTGTTCCCAAGGACGAAGCTCATAGCTCCACAGGCTGCCTCTGGGCTCAAACTCACCATCTTCCTGCCTTAGCCTCCTCAGTAACTGGGATTACAGTTGTGCACCCCGGCTCCCTGGATAAGTTTTCATTTCTTTTAGATAAACACCTCTGAGAGGCTGGGTTATATAGGGAATATGTTTAACTTGACAAGAAATTGCCAAATGATTTCTCAAAGTGTTTGTAGTACATTCAGTAGTAAAACTACTGTAGTATCTCATTATGGCGTTTCCACTTCATTGATGACTAATGGTAACGTGTATCTCTTTGTGCTTTTTGCGGTCCATACCCCTTCTCCGTGAAGGAAAAATTCCCACTGTGTTTCATTTTCCTGCCTAACTATGTTTGCTGCCCTTCATTCCTTTCTGTTGTTCAAAGTTTCCATCTGGTGTCATTTCTTCCAGCCTGCAGGGCATCCTTTAGCAGTTCTTGTCCTGTAGGGATGCAGGTGATGACATCTCTGTGCGTTTTCAAGGACATGCTTGCTGGGTATTGAATTGTAGGTCAACAGTCTGCCCCCTACACTTTGAAGACGTCCCATTGTCACCTGGCCTTACTCGTTTCCGCTAAGACTTTAGTCATAATTTGTGTTTTTGTTGACCTGCGTGTCACGTTTCTGTTTGCTCTGATTTTTGAAAAGGTTTTCTCTTTTTTACTGATTTTTCAGGAGATGGATAATCACCCTAGGTGTGATTTACTTTGTATTTGTGCTTCTTGGGGTTTGCTGAGCTTCTTGGATCTTATTTAATTATCATAAAATTTGGGAGACATGTATCTTTTGAAATTTTCTGACTCAATCTTACACTCTTCTCTTTCTTGGATTTCTATCACATGTTAAGCCATTTGACATTGTCTCAGAGGTCCAGGCCTGCAGCCGTAGCCCTGTGGCATCCGATCCCGTCAGATCTCGGAAGCTAAGCAGGGTCGGGCCTGGTTAGTACCTGGATGGGAGACCGCCTGGGAACACCAGAAGCTGTAGGCTTGGGAGAAGGACCTGGCAACCCCCTCCCAAAAATCAATCTGCCATTGAAAACCCTATGCACAGCAGAGAAGCACTGACAATA
>VMDO01011826.1:0-20598 GCA_007922755.1 Pedetes capensis | reverse complement strand
GGTATTATTGGTGTTGTTATAATTATTTCCAGGACTATTAAAGTTGGACTGTTCACCCTGAGGTCATCCCCTCCCCCCATTCCTCATTCCTCCTTGTTCCTCCCTCTTCTCGCTCTCCTCTCCCAGGATTTCCTCCTTTTGCTAGATCTCTCTCTCCTTTTGCATTCCCCAAATTGTCCCTTCTCCACTAGGTCAACTTTAACTTTTTTTTTTTTTAAATTGTGTTCCAACCTTTACACAGGAGTTTTTCTTTCTTATAATTTTGATTCAGCTCCCACATATGAGTGAGAACATGTGGTATTTCTCTTTCTGAGGTTGTGTTCGTTCACTTAAAATAATTTTCTCCAATTCCATCCATTTTACTGCGAATGGCATTATTTCATTTTTTTGATTACTGAATAGTATTCCATTGTGTATATGTACCATAGTTTTTTTTATCCATTCTTCTGTTGGTGGGCACTTTGGTTGATTCCATATCCTTGCTATTGTGAAAAATGCTGCATTGAACATGGAGATACAGGTGTCTCTGTGGTATGATGACTCATCTCCCTTTGGGTAAATTCCCAATAGCGTTATAGCTGGGTCATACGGTCAATCAATTTTTAGTTTTTTAAGATACCTTCATATTGATTTCCAAAGTGGTTGGACCAATTTACAGCTCACCAGCAGTGTAAGAGTGTTCCCTTTTCTCCACAGCCTCGACAGCATTTGTTGTTATTTGTTTTATTCATCTTGGCCATTCTTACTGGTGTAAGGTGGAATCTCAGAGTTGTTTTAATTTGCATTTCCCTGATGGCTAGGGATATTGATCATTTTTTAATGTGTTTCATGGTTTTATAGGCCTCTTCATTTGAGAACTGTCTATTCAGTTCCTTTGCCCATTTGTATATTGGGTTGTTTTTCATTATCATTTCTTTAAAAAATATTCCTCATTTCTTTTGAGATGTCTTCTTTAACATATGACAGTGTTATTTAGAAATATATTTTTAATTTCCAAATATTTGCGAATTTAGAGATCTCACTGGCTTCTCATTTAATTCTATTGCCATCAGAGAAGGTTCAGTGTAACATTTTTATATTTAGAAATGTATTGAGATTTGTATTATGTCATAGCAGAAGGTCGATCTTGGTGAATTTCCCTTGTGTACTTGAAAAAAAAAAGTTCTGCAGTTGTAGGGTGTGGGTTCCATAGACGTCAGGTGAAGGTGGTTGCTAATGTTATCACATCTCCTGTATGCTTACTAGTTTTTTTCTACTTGTCTCAGTTACTTGAGAGGAAAATGTTGAAATGTCCAAGCACAATTGTGGAGTTGTCCAATTTTTCCCTTTAGCTCTGGTTTTGGTCACATACACCTAGAAGTTCTGTAATTCTGTCTCTCTATCCTTACAAGTAGTGAATTGACTCCTCTATCATTATTAAATGTTCTCTTAATCTCTGGAGATAGTCCTTGTCTTATACTCTACCTTGTTGGATATTACAGTAGCAACTTCATGTTTCTTGTGCTTATTGTTGGCATGGCATGGCTCTTTCCAACCTGTCATGTTAGCATATTTCTTCTATGCAGCATATAGTGTAAGTTTTGCTTTTGTTAATTCAGTCTGCCAGTCTCTGGCTTTCAATTCAAATGATTGTTCTATTTTCATGTATTGTAACTACTGATGTGATTAGGTTTAAGCCCTTTTTCCTTGCTATTTATTTTCTCTAAGTTTCCTTTTTTTTTTGTTTTTTTTGTTTTTTTCTACTCATTCCTGTCTTCTTTTTGGTTAGTCAAATATGTTTTAGTATTCCATTTTGGTCTCCTTATTGGCTTTTTGGCAGTATCACTCTACTCTGCCTTTTTAATGGTCCTTAGGGATTACTTTATTACAGTCTTAATGTTTATATTTACTTTACATGAAAGCATACAATAGTAAAATTCCATCACTTTCCCTATCTTTTAAAACTTTTTTTTGTCATTGTTTTTTTGGAGATAGAATCTTATTATATTATATTGCCTAAACTGGTCTCCAACTCCTTGGCTCAAATGATCTCCCCAACTCAGCCTCGTGAGCAGCTGGAACTAGAGTCATATGCCACCATGCCTGGCTACCTTTCCCTGTCCTTTATGTTCTTATTGTTATATATTTTACATCTATATCCACAGTCCACTGTTGCTAATTTTGCTTCATGCAGCCAGTTGTCTTTCAAAGAAATTGAGAGGAAAAATAGAATCTTTTATATTTTCCCACATATTTGCCATTTTGGTTTCTCTTTGTGCCCTTCCGTACACCTGAATTTCCATCCTATACCATTTCACTTTAGTTTGAAGAATATCTTTTATGTTGTTGCTAGGTGCTGTCGAGTCAGGTCCGACCCATAGCGGCTCTATGTACAACAGAATGAAATGCACCCTGATTCTGTGCCATGCATACTATCTTTTTTATGTTTAAGCCCATAGTTGCAGACACTGTGTCAATCCATCCAATTGAGTGTCTTCCTTTTTTAAGTTGACCTGCCACTCTCCCAAACATGATGTCCTTCTCCAGAGATTGGTCCCTCCTAACTACATGTCCAAAATACTTAAGATGCGTTGTAACCATCCTTGCTTCCAAGTAGCACTTTGCTTGCACTTTTTCTAGGACGGATCTGTTGGTTCTTTTTGCAGTCCATGCTGTATTTAATGTTGGTCTCTAGCACCATGATTCAAAACCATCAATTCTGCTCCTGTCTACCTTTTTCAGTGTCCAGCTCTCACAACCAAATAATGCAACTGAAAATACCCTGGCATGAATCAGGACCACATTTGTCTTCAGTGTGACATCTTTATTTTTCACCACTTTCAAGGGGTCTTTTGCAACAGCTTTCCCAATGCAGTGTGTCTTTTGGTTTTCTTAACTACTCCTTCCACGGGTGTTGATTGTAGAATCAAGTAAAGCAAAATTGTGGACAACCTCAATCTTTTCTCCATTTATCATGAAGTTACTTACTGACCCAGTTGTAAGGATTTTTGTTTTGTTGATGTTGAGGTGCAATCCATACTGAGGACTGTGTTCTATGACTTCAATATCCTTTATTGTTGAGTTCAATTGGTGGTGAATTCTCTCAGTCTTTGTAAATCTGAAAATATCTTAATGCCACCCTTATATTTTAAAGGACATTTTGTTGAATATAGAATCATAAGTTGAATTCTTGCTTGCAGCTTTGTAGATGTCCCATTGTCTTCCTTTATTGTTTCTGATGAGTCAGCTGTTACTTGTGTTGTTGTTCCCCTGGATGTAACCTGTCATTTCTCTCAGGCTGTTTTCAAGACTTTCTTTTACATATTGATTTTCAGCAGTTTGGTTTGTGTAGGCATAGATATGCAGATTAATGGCCTTTTTTCCAATTATATTGCTTGATATTTTCCCTCAGAATGCTCTTTGTTCTTTTTCTTCATTCTTGCCTCCCTACCAGTTTCCTGTTTGTTTTTCTGATTTTAAATTAAAAAATAAGAGTTAGTGACTCTGAGAACAGATCAATGCAAATTATCTGCTATTAATATTAATTAGTAAAATTTTTATTTTAAAAATTGTACTTCCAAGTTCTAGAATTGGGAGAAGGACGTGGCAACCCACTTCCAAGGCAATCCCGAAGCAGTCAGCCATTGAAAACCCTATGAGGGTCGCTATGAGTCAGATTCGACTCCACGGCACCTAACAACAACAAACAAACAACAACAACAACAATAAGTTCTAGAATTTCTATTTGGTTCTTTTTGATAGTGATGATCTCTCTCCTAAAATTACCTATCTATTCATTTATTGTAACCATATTTTCCTTTAACTCCTTGAATGTATTTATAATAGTTGTTTTATATTTCTTGCCTACTAATTGTGAATCCTAGAACATCTCAGTGTCTGTTTCTCTTGACTTTTTTCCCCATTTGATAATTATAAGGAGTCTGGATTCCAAGGTGTTGAGTTTTGTTTTGGCATATTCCTATTAGAATTGGTTCTCCTTGTCTCTTTATATATTTCAATTGTAGGGCTCATATTTCTATTTTGAATTTAGTCCAAGGGCATTACTGTGACTTTCAGGTAAGGTCTTTATTACCACTGCATGGTCTTCCTGGCATTCCCATTGAATGACTGGGGCCCTTTGGAAGAACCCCTTTATTTCATTGAGCAGAACTCACGCATCTTCCAGCACCACATAGCCTCCAGAATCTCCCTTTGGCATTCAGCCTTGTGGAATCCCACTTTGTGCATGGCCAGTGAAGCCTTTGGTAAATCCCCAGCGAAACTCCTGGCGCCTACCTTCTGCTGCTCTGGCTCACAAATTCCAGACATTTCTACTTGGAGCAACCATCCCTTCCTTGGCTCAGGGAGATGGCAGTTCTGCTTGGGCAGAAAACTCCTCCAGGCAGAAAGCCAGGCCAGTTCCGGCCACCTCCTGTACTTCCCTTCCCTTGAGGCTCACTGTCCTGCCAGTCCTGGCTGCCTGTGGTCAGTGCCTGAGGACAGCCGCTTCCTATGTTGTGTCCAAGTTTATCTTTTACAATGGAGGGCAAGGCCAGCACCAATTACTCTCTCATGATTGGGGGCAGAAGTCTGGAACTTTGCTGGCAAGCTGTGTCTTCCTCATTAATAACGTTAAGGGTGGTTGATTATTTTTTTCTAACTCTATCTGAATTGTAGTTGACTTTCTTTCAACAGATCTCTAATTTCTGTACTAGGTTCAGGGTTTTCATTAATTCCTATTATAGCCCACCTGCCTGAGCTTCCAGAGCCTAGTCTTTCATCCCCATGTCACAGATGTGCCTGATGACACTTGGCCCTAGTGCATCCAGAAAGGCTTTGTCCTGTGCACAGATTGTCATCAGTGCCAACTTAGTGCATCCAGAAAGGCTTTGTCCTGTGCACAGATTGTCATCAGTGCCAACTTACCCTTTAGTGCTGTCTGTCAGCAGCGGCGATAGCCTGTGAATGATAATTCAAGTTGGGTGCAGTTGTTTTGAGTTTTTTCTTTTTTAAATGATCAGTTTACGATCAGAATTTGTCGTATCATTTTGCTTTAAGGATTAAAATTAAGTATCAAATATCCACTCCTTTGATGTATGCAGTGTATTAGCCAGCTGTCATCACTGCAGCAGAAAAACCAACTCAGACAAACTTATGGGAGAAGCAGTTTATTGGGAGCTCACAGCTAGAGAGACAGTCCATAATGGCAGCAGGGCAGGCATGACAGTGGAGGTGGCAGGGCCTGCGGTCAACAACCTAAGGTCATGGTGGGCCAGGAACAGAGGCTTCTGGGTAAAAGTCGGAGCTACTTCTGCAAAGCAAAAATCCTACCTCTGAAGTTCAGTAACCTCCTGGCACTGCGCCACCTGCTGGAGACCGGATGTCAAAGCACATGACCTTTGAGGGGCACTTCATATTCAAACCATGACTTGGCTGCAGGATTGACATGTATTTGTATGTATCACTGGCTTTAAACATATTTTCAGACAGCTTTCAGTGGTGAGGGTGCAGTAAGTGCTGTGTCTTTCAGGAACAGGTCCACAGGCGCAGTCTATCTCGCGATATAGTTTATGTTTCACTTAATGTTTGCTTGGCGTTATTTGTATTTCACTGTTTTCCCTGATGCCTGGCCCTTTCTTTCCGTTCATACAACCTTGTGACAGTCTTATTACCTCTTGCCCGGCATCCTGCAGTTGCCCTTTATTCTCCCATCTTCCAGAGATCTGCTGGCCAATAACTTCCACAATTTAACCTTCCTAAAGTTGAGTTTCTCTATCATTCAAAAAACACCACAGTCATTGTTCCATATTATCTTTTTTTTTTTTGTTTTTTGTTTTTGGTACTGGGGGTTGAACCCAGGGCCTCGCGCTTGCATGCTCTCCAAGTACTGGACCACTGAGCTGCACTTCCAGCCCATTTTTTCACTTTTTGAGACAGGGTCTCGCTAAATTACGCAGACTGCCTCTGGTCTCGAACTTGCGATTCTCCTGCCTCCGCCTCCCGAGTCGCTGGGATTACAGGCATGCACCAACACTCCCGGCGCTTCCATATTATCTTCTATACTCCAGCTGCTTCCTGATCCACCTTCTGATCCAGATTTTGGGTCTTCTCTACTCAGCCGCCTCCACATTGCCCTTCTGTACTTCATGGGAGCTGATCCTTTCACTGCAGTGTCCCTCCTTTCTCTTGATGAAGCTTCTCTTCCTCCTTGTCCAAAGTCCCTCCTGTTGGTGGCCTGGCACAGTGGAAACCTCCCCCAGCTCTCTGGGCTGCTGTACTGACGGTCCCCTTCACACGGCCTACAGGTGCTGGGCCACAGGCCTAGTCTTCTCTGGAGACAGGAGGCAGTACCCACCAGGCCTTGCGTCTGCTGGGCCCCTAGTGTCTTCCCAGTAGTAGACACTCAGTAACTATTTCCCAATTCTCTCCCATCAGGACTTTGTGATCGAAGAGGGTGAGGGCTCCCTTCTATCTACAGAAGGCAGAAAGCAAGACCCGAGGTGTTCAAATGATACCACACACAGAGAATTAATGACTGAGTTCAGATTTAAAATCCAAGTCCTGAAACTTTTTCCTTTCCAAACCACCCCGCTCTTATCTAGCTTGGCTTAAAATTACTTTGGTGGGCTCTGAAGCATAAATGGACATCGTTTTGTAAGGTGCGCAAATTCACGCTCATTAAAAACCAAGGTGGGGATTTGCCTTTTACTTCCTTCTCCTCCTTCGCAGTTCTTGGAGGTCACAGCTGCCAGTGCCACTTCTCAGAGCGACTGTCGCCTTGGCCTTTGCATCACACAAGTCCCCATGAAAACGTGCTTTCTGTTGTCCTCTGTGCATGACAGTACCACCCTCGGAATGCAATTCTCTGTTTGCCTCTTTCATTTCAGGCACTTCGTCTGAGTAACATGGCCATGGGCAAGACCACCACAGGCCAGATAGTCAACCTGCTGTCCAACGATGTGAACAAGTTCGATCAGGTGAGCTGCACCTGAGGGGCCCTTTGTCAACACATGCCTCTTTTCTTTAACCTGTTGGAAGGTCAGGTTCTTGGTTAGAGCAGGATTCTGTCGAAGACCTAAGACAGAAGTACTTTTTAAATCCACATCTCACTTCTGCTGTGTTCAATGTAGATGTAGCAATATGTGATTATCCTGTAGATTTGAGTTTTGTTTTTCTGATGTCACCTACAGCTTATAACAGTAATAAACTGGGGCTGGGCGCAGTGGTGCATACCTAATCCCAGCTACTCGGGAGGCCGAGGCAGGAGGATTGCAAGTTCCAAGACAGAGGCAGCCTGCACAACTTAGCAGGACTCTATCTGAACATGAAATGAAATGATGAAATGAAATGGCCTTGGCATGCAGCTTAGTGGAGAGCACTTGCCTAGAAGGTGCAAGGCCCTGGGTTCAAATCCTCAGTACTGGGGGAAAAATCAGCAGAGTGCTGTGTTCTTGCTCAGCTTGCCTAATTGTTAAATGCCCAGTTATCCCGATTGACTATATCTTCTTAACTCTCAGCACATGGCGATGAGATAGCTGGCTATGTCATCTTCCTTTTCTAGAAAAGAAACTCCTGGTAGGTAGGGATTGTTGTTTTCCCAGTGCCCAATACAATGCCTGGTACTTAGGAATCCACCAATAAACAATGCCAAATGGGTGATTTCTAGCTAGAAATAACCAGCTCTCTTGTATTGTACCACACCCATTTTTATACTTATGTTATACATTTATCACCAGATCCAGGACATTCTAGCTACTGGGCAGATCTGTATCCCTCGGGGACTTCCTTTTCACTTATTCATTCATCAAACATAACTAAGGTCTGTCTTTTCCTGCTCCATGTCAGGGGTGAAGAAGATGTGGTTTCTGCCCTGAAGAACCTGCCCGCTGGCCAGGAGAGAAATACCTAAGTAGTGACTGCTTCTTGTTGTTGTTAGGTGCTGTTGAGCCCATATCCGACTCATAGCGACCCTATGTACAACAGGCGAAACACTATTGTCAGTGCTTCTCTGCTGTTCGTAGGGTTTTCAATGGCGGTTTGGATTTTGGGAGTGGGTTGCCCGGTCCCTCTCCCAAGCCTACAGCACCTGGTGTTGTCAGACGGTTTCCCATCCAAGTACTAACCAGGCCCAACCCTGCTTAGCTTCCAAGATCTGATGGGATCGGATGCCACAGGGCTACGGCTACAGGCAGTGACTGCTAGGCACCCTAACATAGGCTTCCCTGAGATCCTGGGAGCTCAGTTTTGTGGCAGAGAGAGACCTGGGGGGTAAGGGCTCATCTATGAAGGAGACAAAGTCAGATTCTCCTCCCGTGCTGACCATCAAGTGCTCCTGCAGTGCAGCACCTGACACCTGCCCTTTGTTGCCCCAGAACTGTAGTAGATACTTGAAGTTTTGCTTCAGCAGGTTTAAACCGACTGTGGTCCTTTCTGTTTGTGTTCTCATCTTCTGTTCTTTTGGAAAAACTGTGTCTGTGTTGTATTCTCACCGATGTTGTTTTTATATCACCTGAGAGCATGTTGTCTTTTCTTTGAAGGTGACAATGATGTTGTTTTTATATCACCTGAGAGCATGTTGTCTTTTCTTTGAAGGTGACAATCTTTTTACACTTTCTCTGGGCTGGACCACTGCAGGCCATCGCAGTGACTGTGCTCCTCTGGATGGAAATAGGAATATCATGCCTTGCTGGGATGGTGGTTCTAATTATTCTTCTTCCTTTGCAAAGCTGCCTTGGGAAGTTGTTTTCATCACTGCGGTAAGAGAAACGCGGGCTTGAAAAAGATGTCCTGTGTATTTGGTGGCACCCACCCTCTGCCTGATTCTTGTGTTCAGAAACGAGTAAATATCTCTTACTATCTCTTCCTCACATGTGCTACAGGCTCTTCAGACCTGGCCAGCAGGGGCCCTAGCCACAAGCGGGAAACTTGATCTTAAAGGGGAAAGGTGGAGGCATTCACCAGGCACTGAAGCCTCCACAGTGTCCCTAAGCAGAAGTTACATTCATAGACATTATTTACACATAGATTAAGTAACAGTAAATTGAAATGCTGTATAGTCCCCATTCTAACTGGCTTATTTTTTTAGGCTTATGATGGAGCTAATTTAACATGTGTGTACATATGCATTGGGGCTGGGATTTAGCTCAGTTGGCAGAGCGCTGCGCTGCAGTCTCTGAGGTCCCGAGTTCGATTCCCAGCACTGCAAAAATGGGAGAAGGACGTGGCAACCCACTCCCAAGGCAATCCCAAAATAATCTGCCATTGAAAACCCTATAAGGGTCACTATGAGTCGGACATGACTCGACAGCACCTAACAACAACAACAACGACAACAACAACATATGCATTCCTTTTAGTTCAGTGTTTCCATTAAATTAGTTTCCATTAAAGCTACCCAAAGGCAGGGTCAGTCTTCATAATGTTTTCGTAGGGTACATTGGAAAAATGGCTATTGATGAATTGCTTAATGATGATAAAGTGACTGAGACTTGAAGCAGGTACCAGAGAATAGGGATCAAGTCACTGTCAAGGTGGCCAGATGTTGGAGATGCTGTGCTGTTTGATGTGTATTGAGCTGTTGGTTTGGTGTCTTTAATCAGGATATTTTCTCTGCATGGACTTTCCACTCTTTTCTTTGCTATGAAGAAAGATTTCTTACCCTTGAAGGCCCCATTCCAGTGCTCTTGCTACTCGGAAGCTATTTTGATCTTCCTTTCCCGCCAGAATTAACAGCCCTGTCTTTGCTGCCCCGCAGCCCTTTCTTCCCATTTCTTTCCACCACTGCCAGCTGCGTCACTGTCACACTCAAGTGTCTGACTGTCTTCCCCTCCCACCTGGTGCCCTTCGAGGGGGTGGATTGATTGTATCTGACTCATTGTCACGTTTTCTTGGCAGACATTACAAGTGCTCCAAAATACATACGGCGTAGGGATAAATTGTTGACTTCCTAATTGTTGTCTTTTTTCCATTTATGTCATGACTAGGAAATGACTGTGTTGTCAGAGCAGAAGAGCTTCAGGGACTCATTCCATCTGGGGTCTCTGTGTGTGCCTTTTACTGATAAGGACAGGTAGGCTGCTGTCGCTGCGGCTCATCTCTTGTGTCTGTCCCCCTCAGGAGTAAAACTGCAGCTTTCACAGATGCCAGGATAAGGACCATGAATGAAGTTATTACTGGCATAAGGATAATAAAAATGTATGCCTGGGAAAAGTCATTTGCAGACCTCATTGCCAATTTGCGAAAGTAAGTTTTTATATCTATCATGCCATATTATTATGCTTTTCTATTTCCTGTTTTTCCTGAATGAATTTAGGAATCTTTAAGTTTTTACATCAGGATGAACCTAAATATGATTGACTGCTACCCTGCATGTAGCAGTAGGATTAAGTAGCATGACATTTTAACCTGGGCTCCCATTTACCATTTTTCTTAAAGCAAAAAATATGCTATTTCTTCTCTATTTTTATCTTTGTCTTTTTTTCTTTTTTGGTAGAGCTGGGGATCGAGCCCTAGGCCTTGTACATGCAAGGCAAGTGCTCTACTACCAAGCTATATCCCCAACCCTAAAGTCTGTTTCTTATATGCTTCTGAGCAATACAAAAATGAAATTCCAGATGTTTCTGAAAACTCCAGATTCCTCATAAGCAGTGATCCTGACAGAAGTATTTGAGAATATGACATTTACAATAAAATTATAATTTACATTCATGTAGTAACGTGGGAAGATTGTAGAGATTGGGCATACCTGTATTCAGCCAAGATATATGAATGAGTAGCCTGCAGCTGTAGCCCTGTGGCATCCGATCCTGTCAGATCTCAGAAGCTAAGCAGGGTCGGGCCTGGTTAGTACCTGGATGGGAGACCGCCTGGGAACACTAGAAGCTGTAGGCTTGGGAGAAGGACCTGGCAACCCCCTCCCAAAAATCAATCTGCCGTTGAAAACCCTATGAACAGCAGAGAAGCACTGACAATAGTGTTTCCCCTGTTGTACAGAGGGTTGCTATGAGTCGGATACTGACTCGACGGCACCTAACAACAACAACAACAACATATGAATGAGTATTATTCATTCCAAACAGGATTCCTTTTGCTTTATATTTTTGGGTTTGTTCTGGCTTTTGATTTAAATATTTGATGAGTTATTTTATTTTATTTATTTATTTATTTATTTATTTATTGTGGTGCTGGGGGTTGAACCCAGGGCCTCGTGCCTGCATGCTCTGCAAGTGCTGGACCACTGAGCTGCACCCGCAGCCCACTTTTTCAGTTTTTGAGACAGGGTCTCAGTAAGTTACGCAGACTGCCTCTGGTCTTGAACTTGCGATCCTCCTGCCTCTGCCTCCCGAGCCGCCAGGATTACAGGCGTGCGCCACCGCGCCTGGCTAATACTTGATGAGTTTTTCCTCTTCACCACCTGAGGCTTCTCTTCTGGCAGTACCTGAGCACCTGTCCCTTTTGCACCTCTGAAGGTGCCCCTCCCTGTGGTCACGTGGACTCTCCCCTTCATTGGTTTCTGCCAAGGGGCAACTGTTCCTGGCCACCATTCCCAGTCACCTGCCTCTGCTCCATGCTCCATGAGGCTCTGTACCGGCTGCTTTCCTCTAGTATCGTGGGGTCTCACAATTTAGGGGATTGTTATTTTTTTCTCCCACGAGTTCCTGAGCTACTGGGAAGGACGGGCTGTGTCTTACTCATCCTTCTGTCATCAGCGAGGTGCCTGGGCCAGGACTTAGGTTTACGTTTGTGAGTACTTGTTGAATGCGTTTGTTTGAACGCTTGTTTAGATCCAGTATGAGTGACCCAAAAGGTTATGTTGTACCATAAGCCTTGTTTGGTTAGATGAGTGAAGTTGGTTGGTTAGCGTTTTGTGTGGTCTCTGTATTGGAACCAGCCTATGGCACGTGCTAGCAGATATTTTCTTAACGTCATAGGCGGTTTATCTTCATGTCTGTCTGCAGCCTAGCAAGGAGCTACATGCACATGACTGTGATGACTTTGATGTTGACGCTTCCGGGAAAACCTGTATTCTGCTCTCTTCTTCAGGAAGGAGATTTCCAAGGTTCTGCGAAGTTCCTACCTCAGAGGGTTGAACTTGGCATCGTTTTTCGTCGCAAGCAAAATCATCGTATTTGTGACCTTCACCACCTACGTGCTGCTTGGCAATGTGATCACAGCCAGCCGTGTGTTTGTGGCAATGACACTGTATGGGGCCGTGCGGTTGACAGTCACCCTCTTCTTCCCCGCAGCCGTTGAGAAAGTGTCGGAGGCAGTTGTCAGCATTCAGAGAATCAAGGTTTGGTGGCATATAAAGTTTGAAAGTTGGGGCTTTGAAGGGAAAACATTGCCTTTTTCTTAGTGTCTCTGTGTTCTAGTTGTTGTTGTTGTTAGGTGCTGTCGAGTCGGTATCCGACTCATAGCGACCCTCATAAGGTTTTCAATGGCTGACCGTTTCGGGATTGCCTTGGGAGTGGATTGCTAGGCCCTTGTCCCATTTTTGCGGTGCTGGGAATTGAACTTGGGACCTCAGAGACTGCAGCGCAGCGCTCTACCAACTGAGCTAAATCCCAGCCCTGTGTTCTAGTTAGAAAGGTTCAACTCAGCAGGACGCAGTGGCTCACACCTATAATCCTAGCAACTTGGGTGGCGAAGGCAGTAGGATCACAGGTTCAAGGCCAGAGGACAGCGTGCATAGCTTAGCAAGACCCTGTCTCAAGATAAAAAATGAGCTGGGGTGCAGCTCAGTGGTAGAGCACTTAGAAAGCATACATGAGGCCCTGGGTTCAACCCCCAAGTACCAGAAAAGAAAAAAAGGAAGGAAGGAAGGAAAGAAAGCTTTTACTTTTTCAGCAGCAAAATATGAAGTCAATCCAAAATGTTTTGCATATATCTCTGTCTTAGATAGAATGCACTACAAATAGCCCAAGAATTATTGGGCCTTTGTGGGCACAGTATAACTAACAGCAACGCAGGGCTCTTGATGTCTGAGTGATAACAGCAGGCGTGAGGACAATGTCTAAAAGCAGAAAAAGCAAGCACGTTTCAAGTTGTAGGCTAACTGGAATGACTAGGCAGCCTCGGTGTGCAGTCCTGGTGTGAGTGGGGTTTGTTTCTGGACTGTGAAGGAAGAAAATTGCTGGAAGGCCTCTGCTGTTCGGGCAAGGAGAAGGGCCTAGACCTCATACCTCACTTAGTTATCCTTTTTTAAAACGGGTTCTCTTCTCCATAGATGTTTGGCTTGTTGCTTTCTGAGTCTCCCTTTTCCTGAATCCTATCCTCTTTTTGCTTTCTCTTACTCTTTAAGTGCTGTTCTCTAACAGGCTTCTTCTTTGTTCATTTTGCTGCTTTCTACTTACTCACGGGGCTGGGATTTAGCTCAGTTGGTAGAGTGCTGCGCTGCAGTCTCCGAGGTCCTGAGTTCAATTCCCAGCACCGCAAAAATGGGAGAAGGACCTGGCAATCCAGTCCCAAGGCAATCCCAAAATAGTCAGCCATTGAAAACCGTATGAGGGTCGCTGTGAATCAGACATGACTCGACGGCACCTAACAACAACAACAACAACTTACTGTTGCTTTTCTTTTCTTTTTTTTTTTTTTGTGAATAATACTTGTTAGAACTCACTATGGATAATGAATTGTTGTTAGGTGCCGTCTAGTCCATATCCAACTCATAGCGACCCTCATAGGGTTTTCAATGGCTGAGTGCTTCGGGATTGCCTTGGGAGTGGATTGCCAGGCCCTTTTCCCATTTTTGTGGTGCCGGGAATTGAACTCAGAGCCTCAGAGACTGCAGCGCAGTGCTCTACCCACTGAGCTAAATCCCAGCCCTCACAGTTGCTTTTCTTAAGTAGTCCTCCCTACATTGCTAGGGGTAAGTAATTTGCAAAACCAAGATAAAGGCTGGGCACATTACCGATGCTCAAGTATTTGTGTGTTGATGAATATGCCTCAAATGAAGACTGATTGGCTCAATGAGAGGGACTGGCCATGAACTTGAGTAGTTAGTTTTTTAAAAAAATCTACTTTGTTATATTCCTCATTCTCAGGAGTGTTGGATGCCTAACAACAACAACAACGAATTTAGACAGCTCTGGATGTGATTTGGGGGAGGGAAGGGGCTTGTCATAAAAGCTGAGGTTGGTTTTGGTTGGTTTTTGTTTTTGAGCCAGGATAGCTCAGGCTGACCCGAAACTTGTGATCCTCCTGCCTCAGCCTCCCCATTCCTGGGATTAAAGGCATGTGCCACCATACCTGCCTAAAGATGGGATTTTTAAAATGCTATTTTATAAAAAGGGCTGGGATTTAACTCAGTTGGTAGAGTGCCATTCTGCAGTCTCTGAAGTCCTGGGTTCAATTCCCAACACCGCAAAAATGGGAGAAGGACTTGGCAATCAACTCCCAAGGCAATCCTAAAACAATCAGCCATTAAAATGCTGTGATGGTCGCTATGAGTCAGACACTACTTGACGGCATCTAACAACAACATTTTATATATATAAAAAAAGTATTACTCTTAGAATAGATCAGTCATATGTATGTGGTCAGTTCCTGTCCCGTGAGTTTATCATTCCTTCTGAGAATGGTTAAGTAACATTGTTAAGGGGTGGCCTATGCAGTTCAGTTTTTAAAAATATATGCAGATTTTGCATCTGGAAAGAAAGCTTTTGGGAATATATTTTGACCAAAGTGTCATTGTAGGTATACATGGGAACTTTTCCCTACTGTGGCTTCACATCTGTGTTAAGCTGCTGTAATTTTGCTGTTGCTATTGCTGTAACACTGTTGCTATTTGCCTTGCTGCTGCCTGGATACCATGGGCCAGGAGCTCTTGGAAGCCACCTCATCCTGATAACAATCACAGATCAGCATCTAGTATTGCCACTGGCAGTTCCGCAGAGGGATGCAGCGCCATATGGCCGCCTAGCCTGTGGCCGCCTAGCCTGAGGAGTTTGCCTAGCTGGGACCTCTGCTCAGGCTAAGCCAGGTCCATGAGTTTGTCAATGAAAAGAATTTCTGGGAGAGTCTGAGCGAGTGAAACAAAATTATAGAGTTTATTAAGGGCACACTTTAGAATACATGTGGGTGCTCAGAGAAAGAGAGAGCAAGATAAATATATACCCACATATGGGTGGGGCTGGGATTTAGCTCAGTGGGTAGAGCGCTGTGCTGCAGTCTCTGAGGTCCCGAGTTCAATTCCCAGCACCGCAAAAATGGGAGAAGGACATGGCAATCCACTCCCAAGGCAATCCTGAAACAGCCATTGAAAACCCTATGAGGGTCGCTATGAGTCGGATACCAACTGGACAGCACCTAACAACAACAACATATGGACGTACACATCCAAGACACAGATGTGGGCTTCCCAAGGGACAAAAAGAGAGCATGGGCACCCGCTCCCCCTAGTTTTATTTAACCTAGTAGTGTCATTCCTGGAGCGCAGCCTTGGGCACCCATTGTGATGTGAAGCTCATGCTCCACCAAGAGAGACCCCTGTCATGGAGTAGGGAGGTGCCAATAAGATTGAAAAGAGTTCCACTGTTGATGGTTTTCTATCGGAGGAACTTCCCTTTAGTAAAATGAGATCATAAGGTGGTTCATGAGGTACATTGTATAAGTTTTAGAAAAGAGTCAGGAAGGAGTTGCCTGTGCATATCTCAAGGCACAGAATTACAGAGGGGAAAGCAGGGTCAAACTTGAAAGTTGCATACATCATGGCAGGAGTGCATGGGGCTGGGGGGAGACTTGTTCACCTTATGGCTACTGGGAAGAAAAGATCGGGAAAGGAGAGGGTTGGGGGGTCACGATATCCCCTTAAAGTGCACACCCCCGTTGATTTTCCTCCCATGAGGCTCCATATTTTAAAGTTCTACCACGTTCCAATAGCAACATAGGCTGCGGACCAAGCCTTTAACCAATTGGCCTTTTGGCAGACATTTATCCAAACACTAGCTTTGGAAGGGGCTGGGATTTAGCTCAGTTGGTAGAGCTGCTCTGCGGTCACTGAGGTCCCGAGTTCAATTCTCAGCACTCCAAAAATGGGGGAAGGACCTGGCAATCCACTCCCAAGGCAATCCTGAAACAGTCTGCCGTTGAAAACCCTCTGAGGGTCTCTATGAGTCCGATACCGACTTGATGGCACCTAACAACAACAACAACAACAACAACAACTTACTCACTGTTGCTTTTCTTAAGTAGTCCTCCCTACATTGCTAGGGGTAAACAATCAGCCATTGAAAACCCTATGAGGGTCGCTATCAATCGGACACGACTTTAAGGTACCTAACAACAACATCCTTGGAAAAGCCTGGGGTGCAACAAAGACCCAGGATGGCCCAGCCTGTACAAGAAGCCAGAGAAATGCCAAGTGAGTGAGGAGATTGGAGTTGGGTACTCCTGAATTACCTGGCCCGTGGGGTGGTGGGTCTCGACCCAGGAATCTGGAGGCTGCCCAGTGTGGGACTGGATCTGATCTTTTCCCTTCTCTCTCTGTCCGTCTGTGTACCTGAAACCTGAATGGACTTGCTGGAAGTGCTTTGTAAAGAGAGGGGCTGTTCTTGACACCGCCTGGCGTTCTTATTACCTCTGCCATCCCAGTGGCCTGGCTGTGAGGACAGCTGGGTTTTCCTGGGGCTAGGCAGACAAGTACAGTCTTGCTTGGTTAATAAAGTTAGGCTGACTATGGTTCTGGCCATCGTGAGCTGAAAGAAGGTGCAGAAAATTAGTAAGTTCTTAAAGCGTAACAAGTGCTTTATGAATACTCACACCTTTCCATCTTATAATTACCCTGTCGCCTTCTCGTTCCTGTTTTACAGATGAAGAACCTGGGGCACGAGGAGGTTAAATAGCACCTCCACGTTTTCACAGGTAGTAAAGGCTGACCTGGGGTTTCAGCCCAGGGAGTCTGGCCATCTCAGGAGTACACATTCATCTCAGGAGTACTTTCTGTATAAGTGAGGGTTCTCCAGAGAGACAGAACTGGTGTGTGTGTGCGTGTGTGTGTAGAAAGAGATGGATGGGTTGCCTTTAAGAAATCGGCTCATGGCTGGGTGCGGTGGTGCATGCCTGTAATCCCAGCGGCTCCGGAGGCGGAGGCAGGAGGATTGCAAATTCGAGACCAGCGGCAGTCTGTGTGATTTAGCGAGACCCTGTCTCGAAAAAGTTTAAAAAAATGGGCTGGGGGCACAGCTCAGTGGTCCAGCACTTGCAAAGCATGCAGGTGCGAGGCCCTGGGTTCAACCCCCAGTACCAGAAAAAACAACAACAACAACAACAAAAAGAAATCGCCTCATGCGATTGTGGAGGCTTGGCAAGTTCAGGATCTGAATCCAGGGTAGGCTGTGAGGTTGGAGACCCAGGGATGTGCTGATGTGGCCTCTTGAGTCCAAGGACGGTCTTGAGGCAGAATCTCCTCTCTTTTGGAGGTCTTTTTTTCTCTTACCGACCTTCAACTGACTGGATGAAGCCATTCGCATTGCGTAGGGCAATCTGCTTCACTTGAAGTGTGTTGATTTTTCAATGCTAACCTCATTTGAAAGATACTTCCCTGTTGACATCCAGATATGTGTGACCAAATATCTGAGCAGCATGGCTTTGCCAAGCTCATGGATAAAATTAAGCATCACGCATTGTTCAATCCCCACCTCTTCTTTTGGGCTCCCAGCATGTGACTTTGTCTTTATGTATTCCGCGGTCTTAAGTCATCTGCTTTTAGATTTCATTCCCTGTATGTGCCCTAGAATTCTAAGGGGCAAATAACATGCCTTGTTTATCTTTGAATTCCTTGTGGATAGGAGGTGCTCAGGCCATGTGTAATCAAGGAAACCTCTAACTTCATCACGTGGGTGGGATTCTGAAAATGCCTAACAACCGATGATTGTTTTAGAGCAGAGTGATATCTTTCATTCTTTGATGAGCTACATCATACATCAAAGAGAGTTGCATCAAAGGTACCCTGTTGGTTTGCAGGGAATGGTGGCCAAATATTTACATAGGCAGAATCTTCAGGACTGTTTCCTTTTCCACCAAAATGCAACTGAACTGTGTCTGTGGCCTTGCATTCCTTGCCATGCAGAGGCATGCAGTGAAACAAAAATTATGACCTGCGGAAAACTTGTATTTTCTTGTAGGTAACTTTTTCAAGGTGCTCTGTGTCCTGAGAAAGGAGACATGTTTGTGTAGGAAACTTTCATGTCCCCTGAAGTACATAGAGTGGAAGGAAGGTGGTGGTGGTGGTGGTGGTTAGGTGACATCAAGTTGATGTCTGATTCATAGCAACCCTATTTACAACAGATGAAACACCATTGTTGTGCTCCTCTGCTATTCATAGGGTTTTCAATGGCTGATTTTTTTTTTTCCGGGTGTGGGTTGCTGGGTCCTTCTCCCATGCCTACAGCACCTGGTGTTCCCAGGCGATCTCCCATCCAAGTACTAACCAGGCCCAACCCTGCTTGGCTTCTGAGATCTGATGGGATCAGATGCCACAGTGGTACAGCTGCAGGCGGGAGGAGGGTAGGCTGAGGAATTTCCATGTCCGTTCAATAGTTATTTTCAGTAAAGATGGGATAAATGGCAGAGAATAAGAGTGGTGACAGAATGTTTGTGTCAGTTTGAGAGTATTGTGGGAATTTTTTTCTTCTTTTAAAGCTAGACTTATTTTCAACCCAGATGGGTTGTATGGCCCTTGTAAAATATTTTTGCCCTAGATCATTGAAATTACATGAGATTGCTTATAATAAAAGCTAAATTATCATACCTCTGAGATTCTGATTCACTGGGTGTTGGCAGGGGCCTCAAGCTATGTGTATCTTTACTAAGTGTCCACGTGTACCTGAAAATAATATACTACATTTGGGAAACCTTGCCTTAGTTTTGGTGGTGGGGGAACACCCAAGGTTAAACTGTTTCAAGTAAATATAAACAATTTCAGGATCAACCAGGTGCTATGGCACATGCCTGTGATCCCAGCGACTCAGGAGGCAGAGGCGGGAGGATTGCAAGTTCCAGACCAGAGGCAGTCTGTGTAGTTTAGTGAGACCCTGTTACAAAAAAAAACAAAAAAAAAAACTAAACAAAAACCCAAAACCCTAAAAAATGGGCTGGGGCTGCAGCTCAGTGGTATGGCACTTGTAAAGCATGCAAGCACGAGGCCCTGGGTTCAAACCCCTGTACCTCAAAAAAAAAAAAAAAAAAAAAAAAATTCAGGATCAGTTAAAGTGAAATGAGAGAACCAAAACACCTGTTTTGACTAGATGTTTGGGGAGCAAATTTGGAGTTCATTCAGTCACTCCACAAAATAATTGAGCAGCAAGGTCAAGCCTGGCTGGCGCCATGCAGGATGCTTATGGGCAATGGTTAGCAAGTGCACAGAAGTCCCTACTGGTTGAAGTTTTGTACCACCGAGTGGGGCTTAATAAATACTCAGTTAAACTCACTGTTGATGTGCACTTGTGCATCATTGTCCTTGGGAAGGCAAAGTCCAGGGGTCCTGAGGTGTTTTGGTGAGACGCCAGTGCTCCTTGGGAGGCGAGCTTGTTGAGGAGCGACCTGGAGGATTGTGCAGGTGGAATGGAGGGCTGCAGCGGGCACATAGGAGGTTGATGCTTTGCACGTTCATGGGTGTAATTATGTGACAGGAGCTGTTTGTGCACAAGAAGATCTGTGCAGTGGAGGAAGCAAAAATATGTGAGGCTGTGGAGTAAAGAGCGCTAGAAGCCTGACCGTGGGATGCTGCACGACCCTACAGATGCTATTAAGGATTTTAACTTTCAGAGCTTACCCTGGGCCACAGCCTGGGGACGAGTGGGGACCAGAGCAGAGGCAGGAAGATGTGTCCAGACGCTGATGTAGTGAGTGGTCCAGGAAGATGGTTTGCTTTGGGCCAGGGTCAAGCAGAGACTTGGATAGATTGAAGAGCTGCTCTGGAGCCTGCCTTGAGTTGGACTTGGAGGGGAGGGGAGAGGTTAGTTGGGTGAGGGATCAAAGGCTGCTTTGGTATTTTTGGCTGCAAATCACCTGGGTTCCCTGGTCTATAGAATACTAGTAGGGGACCAGATGTGGGGATGAATTTAGTCTTGAAGGCTGAGATACTTTTGAAGTATCCAGGTGTTGGCTGTTAAGACCTAGCCATGTGCAGTCTGCATGATTCAGCCTCCTTGCTATTTATCCAGAGGTAACAGGAAATGAGTGTAATCAGCTGGTCCAGTGTTTGCTTTTCTTCCTCTCACTTAGATGTGTTAATGAGCAACTGGAAGGTGAAAATGACAGCCAGAGAGGATACTGACCAGAACTAGGTGAGGTTTGGTCAAATAGGCTAGCCGCCTCTTAGTCATGTAAGAATTTAGAAAACATGGTTCTAAATTTCTTTCTGCAACACAGTTCTCTTCAGCTGGAGACTCCATAAGTTAAGTAATCTTAGATGATTTCCAGCAAGATCATTTTGGAGAGCCCTGGGAAGAAACCCCTGTAACCTTTCTACCTTCAAGGTGGTGCTAAGGTTCATTCAGACCCAGGGGACAAACCTAGATGTGGGCTTTATAGTGTAATGTCTCCCTTTGTATGCATGCTTGCCCCCTCTCTCCTTCCCTCCCTCCCTCCCTCCCTCTCTCACTTCCCTCTCCTGTTTTC
>VMDO01011825.1:0-64959 GCA_007922755.1 Pedetes capensis | reverse complement strand
GAAGGGACCCGCTAGCAGAAGATGTTCCCTGGAAGAGGTGTGCTAGAAGAAGACATGGGCTCCATGGACCAGTGCTGCCATCCAAATGATCTTGGCACTGGGTGGGGATGGTGTTGAATTCCAGTCTCAGCTCCCTGCCTAGGGGGACTGCAGCAGCTCCCTTGTCAGTCCTCAGCTCTTGGTCTTTGTGTGGAATCAACATCCTTCTCTGCAGCCAGAGACATGATCCTCTAACCCAGATCTCACGCAGCCACTCTCAGGTTTAAATCCCCACAGTCGTGACAGTTCCTTAACATGTACCTCTGGTCCTCAGTGATCTAGTTCCAGCTTAACTCTTGGCCCTGTGGTGGTTTGCACATCCTCTATCACCACCATGGCAGTTGTGGTTTCCTTCTCTTGCTGATGTCCTTTTCTCTGTGTGGGATGGCCATTTTTACTCTCCCCGCCTCCCACTCAAATTGCCTGTTGACTCCTTTCCCCTTTTTGTGGTGCTGGAGATTGAACCTGGGGCCTTGCACCGCCAAGAACTCTACTGCTGAGCTACATCCCATCCCACGTAATCTCTATACATATTTTCAGACACTGCCAAGACCTCACCCCCTTCAGAAAACCCTCCCTGGGTGCTGCTGGCTGGGTTTGGAGCCTCTTAGCCTCTTCTCTGAGTTCTCACAGAACCACAGCACCATGGTTTCCCTTGGAGCATCTGCCACACCGTGGTCTCATGGCCTGTTTATTGATTTCCCCAAGTTGAGCATGGGATAGTTGAAGTTAACAATTGCAATCCATAGAGGCACACAAGTTGTTGATGGATTGAATGACTGAAGGGGAGATACTCAGAGTCAGGCCTCTGCTAAATCATTTTTGGAACTTTGTGTAAAATGTGAACAGGACCCATGCTAGAAGCTGGGGGATTGTGAGGAGAAGGTGTCACAAAAATGAGGCAAGGAGTCAGTACCCAACTTGTGCTGCCAGAGTTCTAGGCTGGCCCCAGTGGGAAAATAAACAGCAAAAGGATAACATGTAGGAGCATAGATATAGGTAAATGTATTGGGGCGGGAGAAGCCTTCAGCTAACTAGGGCATACCAGACAAAAGCTGCCATCCTGGCATAGGACCTCACAGGGCTGGCCCCAGGCCAGTGCTCCTAGACACCTACATCTATCATAGCAGAAATTGGGAACCAATATGGAAGGTCCAAGGATTATGGATTCTGAGTTCAGGAGACTAAGGGCCACTTCAGAGGGATGTGTATGGGGGATTGGGACACCTCCTGCCATCCTCTGCTTTCTTCCTGGATTGGCCAAACAGCACCCTGCAAGGTGGCCTAGAGTGATTAGTCCAATTGATTATGCGTCCCTCTTCCCTCCTGGGCACTGAGGTCAATGAGATTTTGCCAATTAGTGGTCACTGTCGTCTTCCAGTTGCATCTCAACAGTACCTACCTGGTTTTCTGACAAAAGGATGACCAGAGAATGGCCAGGACTGCCGTCCCTCTATTTGTCCTTTAGGAACAAGACAGGGGATTTGGCATGTGGGACACAAGGCAGCTACAGGACAAGGCCTGTTCCTCTCTGGGAACCTCGCTGTGTTTCCTCTGTATGATTTTGTTTCCAAGGTAATGTTGCCTTTCTTCCTTCCCTCCTGCTCTAGCAAAGCTATTTTGTTATTACAAAGTGGTTGCCAATGTATTCTTTTCTTGAAAACAAGAACTCCCAGTTTCCCAGTAGTAAAATATTCCAATTGTATGCAGGATGTCTTTGAAGTCACAGCAAATAGCTATTTAAAAAATGATGAAACAGCTCCACGTTTTTACACATCTACACTAATATTTACACATGATGATGTGCAGGCAGAAACTACTCATTTGTCACGAGGCCTGAGCACTTGGAGGTCTTGCCAGTTCTGCCATAGTGGAGAGAACCCCAGGAGATGATTCTCACCTCCTAGGTCATATAGTCTTCTACTTAAGTTCTCTGAAAATGCAAGAGTGCAGGCAGAGTGGTGGATATGATGATGTATTTTGTAACACAAGATCCATGCTGTGTGGCCCTTGGCAAGTTATATATAACACCTCCTCTGCAAAATGAGTCTTAATTTGTTGTGAAGATAAAATAACGATGTGTATAATACATATGCAGTGTGTGTGTGTAGCAACAAACTCAATATTTGGCATAATAAAATGCCTAGTATTTGGCCATTTGGGTTAGAATCCTTTGAGAACCCCAAATGAGACTTTCTAGTTGGATGGCATGTCCGAACTCTTGGGCACATTTGGAAAACTCAGCCCTTACTCTAGAAGCTGCTGAGCAAGTTGGAGGCTCAAATTAAGCAGAATTCCATAGTTTCTAGGACTGGGATTCACTACAACTGTGGAATAATACCAGTTAATGGAATTCTGGGGACAGCTGAGGATATATCTTCAAGTCTTTTCCCTTCTGCAATCTCTTTCAGGCATCCTCTGAGTTTCAAGAAATATGATTGATGGGATTGTTGTTGTTGTTAGGTGCCATCTAGTCAGTGCCTGACTCATAGCGATCCTATGTACAATAGGCGAAACCATATCGTTACTGCTTCTCTGCTATTCATAGGGTTTTCTATGGCTGATTGACTTTTGGGAATGGGTTGCCAGGTCCTTCTCCCAAGCCAGCAGCACCTGGTGTTCCCAGGCAGTCTTCCATCCAAGTACTAACCAGGCCTGACTCTGCTTAGCTTCCAAGATCTGATGGGATTGAACACCACAGTGCTACAGTTGCAGACAATTGATGGGGGACCTCAGCATAAGCATGTTGAGCCTCATGACCACCTTCTTCTGACAGCCTCAGTAACTAATTTATTTTCTCTTTTCTTTAAAGTGGACATCAGAAGGTAACTTTCTTATGGATATCATGATTTCAGTGTGTCCCCCATAATTTATGTGTTGGAAACTTAATTCCAGGTGCAACAATGTTGGGAGGTGGGACCTAAGGGGAGGAGTTTGCATCATAATGCACTAATGCTGCTCTACAAGGGGCTTGTGGGAGTAGGTGTGCTTTCCTCTGCATGGCTGCTATTTTATGATACAGTGTTAATCCTCTTTTTGCCTTTCCCCCTTCTGCCATGGGATAAAGCAACAGAAGGCTCTGATCAGACCCCAGATTCTGATGCCTTGAACTTCTCAATCCATAAAATTGAGATATACATATCTATTCTCTGTAAATTCCCCAGTCTGTGGTATTCTGTTACAGTGGCATTAAATGGACTAAGACAATAACTTTGTATCTGGTTAGTTTGGATCTTGAAGTACCACAGAAACTTAATATGTAGAATATATTGCTTTGTAAAATAAGAGGAGGGGGGTGTAAAAAGAAATTAAATATATTCTAAGAAACTCAAATAAAAAATTATTGACATTTTCATTTAAATTCATGTTGGTAAGTCTGTTCTCCAGCACTGCAAAAGACATAAACTCTTTTTATTTGTTCATAACTTTGAGCCATAAAAGGCATCATTATTAACACCTTTTTCTCATATGGTAGCATAGGCTTCAAGTTTAAGAGCTTAGGAACATAAAAGAACGTGCAGAGTATTAGTAACACCATGAAACGATGTAGAACTTTCTATATAAAGCTGCATGCATTATTTCATTTGAGACTCACAAGCAGCCTGGGAGATGGGCAGGGAGGGTCTTATCACACCCATTCACCCAAGCTGGACAGTGAGGTCTGGAGGTTGTATGACTGGGCCAAGATCACCTAACTAATAAATGTCAGGGTTGCTACCAAAAGCAAAGCCTCCCATATTGCCAGTCACTAAGTGGCCAAGATGCCTAAGTCTTGTTCCTTTTGCTATCCCAGTGGCTCTTACTCCTTCTGGCCTTACTGCCCTCCCTTGGGCCAGGTCTTAACTCCTAGGAAGGATGCATCCTTCTCTTATTTGACCTCTGTTCTCAATCCATCTGATTTCTCAGTCATTCTCTTTCTATAGTATGCCTTGAGTGCTTCCCTTGAGCCATGGCCATCTCCAACCAGGTCTTCATGGGCTTCCTGTTGCCAGCCACATAAATCAACCTCCCTTTCTCTCTCAGAGACTCTCAACCCCACACCCACCTGTATTTCTAGCCTATCCTCTGCCTGTTCCCTGGTAGTCCTCAAAGCTCCACCCTAACTGCATGACCCTGTGTGGTCTTCTACTCCCCAGCTTCATGACTTCAGTAAGGTCCACCTGCAGCTCCTCCCACCTCCATGCTTGGAGGTGCATCTGTGCCTCTGGGTCCCTTTCAAATGAGATTTCCCCAGAGAAACTCACCTGCTTGGCCCCAGTTCAGCCAGCTCTCCTCCCTTGAACTCTGTAGCCCTTAGAACCCACATCATGACATTGATTGACTCAGTGACACTGTGGATTACTGTCTCTATTCCCAATCTTAAAGTCTGTGAGAACTTGAAGGCAGTGACCTTCAACTCTAGTGACATAAAGGACAGATTTGTAGTCAGATCACCAGGGTTCAAATCTCATTGTTCTCCTACTCAACAGCCATGTGGATGTCAGCCATTCACTTGGCCATCCTTGAGATCACCTGGGGGACTTACCAAATGTAATGCCTGCATTGTGCTCTGAGAGATTTTGATGGCATTTGGGCTGAGGTGTGGCCTGGACATTGGAATTTTTTAAAGCCCCTCAGTCAGTTTTGGTAAACAATAGAATCTTAAAGTCATTAGTTTCGCCTCCTGGATTTGGCAGGTAAAAACTTTCTCTCAGATACAATACTTGTTGTTCAGGGCTCTTGGAGTTGTATGAGCGGGTGTCTGGTGGGGGATGCTCTCCCTATGCTACCAATAAATGGTGCTCATCATGAGAATTTACTCTTATAACCTTCATGTTGTTGTTAGGTGCCATTGAGTTGGGTCTGAATCATAGCAACCCTATGTACAACAGAACAAAACACTCCTGACACTGTGCCATGCCTGGCATTATTTTCAGTGCTTCTCTGCTCTTCATAGGGTTTTCAATGGTGGATTGTTTCAGGAGGGGGTTGCCAGGTCCTTCTCCCTGGCCTGCAGCACCTGGCATTCCCAGACAGTCTCCCATCCAGGGACTAACCAGGCCCACCCTGCTTAGCTTCCGAGATCAGGCGGAATCGGATGCTAAGGTCTGACTTTCATAACACCCAGCATAATGTCCTGGACAGAGTAGGTTCTCAGAGCCTAGCTCCAAACTAGAAAACATAAAGTATGGGTGCTTTGGTGATAGAAATGTGATCTGTCAATCACCTTGCGAAGGCTTGTGAAGGTTCCTAGAAACATCTTGACAGCCCTTAACTCCAGGCCCAGCTTCTTCTTCTCCCCTCCTCTTTTTTTTTTTTTTTTTTTTTTTTTAACTGAGTACCTCTCTGTCCTGGGACCCTGCACCATTTCAGCTTGTCACAGGTGGCCGACAAGCAGTGGCTTTGCGTCACTCATTTGCAGCATGGCTGCAGGTGACCACAGAGAGCCTCAGCTCACCCAGCCTTGCACAGGATGTCCTGCTGCCTGCCATCTCATTTGAAGGGAGCTGACTTGGTGCTGATGCTGTTGTTTCCAAGGGCAATTGTGACCTCCCTCAAGTCTCAAGTGGTAACGCGCCAGTGGTCGGTTGAGGATGCACACTTTAGAAATAGCTCTTAAATGTAATTATGAAATTCAGCTTCTAGAAACTCTAAAGGAATGATGACCAGCCCCATTGTACCCCTGCCTTTTGCCCTGTGTCACTGTCTGACACGAGGCTACAGAGGACAGAGAGCCTTTGTAAAAAGCTGGGTAGACAACCCTGCTTTTAATGGTGAATTTTTGCCTTGAGGAAATCAATCAAAGGGAAAATTATGGTTTAAAAATGACCAGGCTTTCTTCTTTGCATTCATTTGCTCTTCCCAGGACTGAATAGCTATTCTCAGTCCTTCCTGGTACCAGAAAAAAGAAATGACCACCGAAGATGTGGGGTCTCAGTGCTGTTAAATAAAATGCTTATAGAATAAATGGCACCTCTTATTAGGAGGGATATTGAAGATCTCCAGGGCTCTGCAGGACTGAAGAGAAATGAGATGAGAGGCCTCATAAAAGAGCAGTCAATTATTTTAAAGATGAGTTGGCATCTTTTAATTCCTCACCAGATAATGAAATATCTATTTGAGCCCGAGGCTGTTGTATCATTTCTGGTGTATTCAACAAAATTTATTCAGCAGTCATTTATTGAGTGCTCCTCTGTGCCAGGCCTTGGCCTTGGGGGCGAGAGACACATGGAGCAGTGAGTCCCAGTCCTAGTCCCTGGGGAGGTCCCCGTCTTTGGAGGGAGCTGTAGGATGGAAGGCGGCGCAGACTTCCTGGTGAAGGTGTGGCTTGAGTGGGAGTTGTTAATCAGGTAGGGGTTTCCATCCAGGTAAGCTGGATCCAGCCAGGAATGCAGCACTTCCTGATAAGCGGGCAGAGAGACTGGATTCTGAGCCCATACCAGGCCCCAGCCAGTGCTGGCTGCACTGGACTGGATGTCATAGGTCAGCAGGCAGTGGAGTGGAGCCTGGAGGACAAGAGATGCAGATTCCGGCCCAGGCGTGCCTGTGACATTGGCCATCCTGGCCCACTACAAACTGCAATCTCCAATTGTCTCAGTCCCTGACTGCAGGTGCTGAGGAGAGTCAGGGAGACTGAGGCTGCAAAGGCTCCTTGGAAGAAAGGACTGGACAGGCCTGGGAGGACATAAGATTTTCACAGTTTGGTGATTTCTTCTTTGAGGCCTCCTAGAAGCATTGCAATCCTCTACCCTTCCCCCACCCTGCAGGCAGAGGCTGCTTGTAGGAAATAACGAGGTTGTTATGAGCATCCCCTTGAGGACTTGAATCCTAAGTATTAAGTCAAGTGCAGAGGAGAGAGCAGGGCTGTGGATCCACTTCCATCACTTGCTGGCTGTGTTAGCTTTTCAGAGTTTCGCTTCTAGTCAGTAAAATGATGAGGTATCCAAAGGCTTTTGAGGATTTCCCAAGAGCCTTTAGCAGAGGGCACCACCCATTGCCAGCCCTCAGAAACTCAGTAGTCAAGGACTCCCCGGGATCAATGCTATCACAGTTCTCATGCCTTGTGAAGAGCCTGAGGACTGCAGAACCATTGCTTGTCCCTGCCTGGCACAGAGATGGCTCTCAATATGTATTAAATAACTGGATGAATAAACGAATGAGTGAATGAATAAAAAATCAGAACGGGCCCTCCAGTATTTTTGCTAGGAATTTTTTCTTGGTAGCTGTTTGTATGGTTAGAAGTTAAATGGTCCTTAGTCTACCTCGAAAAATAAAAAAGATTCCTGTGCAGTTTTATATACGAATGAGATGTTGAATAATTGGGTACTTTGTTGCACTGATGGGAAGAAAAACTGACTCCTTAATTCTTACTAGTCCCTTATTTTTGTATTTGATGCTCACTGTGAGCTGGGCACTGAAGGTTTTCCTGATGAACGTTTGGGGTGAAGCCTTGAAGCCAGGGGCTGTGACAGGGATGCTCTGCTATGAGCCAGCCCCTGACTTTTGCCAGGTTCTCTTCATTACTGAGGAGCCACATCTCCAGGACTGGCTGTGTTTTAAGGGAATCATGTGGCTGAGAACCAAGCCAGGGGTGTGGTCTTCCCAAGCAGTGAGTTCTAGCTGTAGCCTTATAAGTGTCTGAATCAGGTTAGTGATCAGAACTGACAAACTAGACCTAGGCCAGGAGGGCTCATCTCTGAGTATGGCTTTAAGAGGGGGTCTGTGTGGCCTGAAGGCAAGGTGTTGGGTGTGGGATGGAAAGGGCTTATCCTTAGGAATGAGGTGCTATCAGGCTGTATGCACACCTTGGAGCCTGGCCTATCCTTGGGGGAGCAAAAATGGCACTTGGAGGAAGCCAGTACTGCCTGCTCTAGGGGGTTCTAGGAAAGGATGGTGAGGCTCATGGTCATGTCTGGTGGGAGAGGTTGGCTTAGAACTTGTGGAGTGTGCTCCTGGGACTTGGCATGGAGGCTGCTGGCTTATCCATAGTGACCCAGTCTTTGCTTTCCTGTCCCAAGTTGTTGATTTTGTAGTTCCAATCAAGCCGAAGGTGTGAGTTTGTCTGAGAGAAAGTGATTTTGATACAAACCTAGGGAGTCCTTGAAATGTCAGGGGGAAGCTGCAGGCTTTGGGGACTTAGGGTAGCATTGCCTGTCATCTGAGAACCAGTTGGGAAACAGGGCTTGGGGACAAAGATTAAAACCTCTGTTCCCTGGACTCAGCCAAGACATGTCTATGCCTCCCACTATGTGTGCTCTTGGGCACATCAGGGCATGGGCTAGGATGTGCCAGGGAATGATCCATCAATGCTAATTTGGGCCATCTGCCCCTGATTCCCCAGAGGTCACCATGTAACCTCCGTAGAGTTTGGCCAAGGGGAAATAAGGTGTCACGGAAGAACGGCAGCCTTCCTCAACTTGCTACATTGGCCAGCTTTATACTGTACAGTGCATGTCCAACTGTTGTTGTTGTTAGGTGCTGTGGAGTCGATATCCGACTCATAGTGACCCTTATAGGGTTTTCAATGGCTATTTCGGGATTGCCTTGGGAGTGGATTGCCAGGTCCTTCTCCCATTTTTGTGGTGCTGGGAATCGAACTCAGGACCTCAGAGACTGCAGCGCAGCACTCTACCAACTGAGCTAAATCCCAGCCCAACTGAGTAAGTTGAAATTGGGTAGGAAGGTTTTTAACCAATTAATCAGTCCAGGTAAATCCCTGTTAAGAGGTAGAAATGAGCTCTTCTGGGGATACTAGGCACAGGAAAACAAAGTATGATAATATTCATCTCTTTCCAAGTTGTATATAAAATCAATATGTGGGGCCCTGCTAAAGAGTCTCACGTTCTGCAGTGTAATTTATTCTGGGAGATCCAGCCTAAGGGGCATTGGCATGCTGTAGCCTTGCGCCCTGAGAAGAGGTCTGGGTTCCCCCTCTTAGAGAGGTGAGCTGAGGAGGGGCTTCTGCTGGGCCTTGGTGGTATGGCCAAGATTGCAGGGCTCTGCAGAGAAGGTGGGTGGGGTTAGGTGCCATCTTCCCCCGGAGCACCTCACTCTCAGGCTTCATCTCACAGAATGACAGGTCATCCCTGCAGAGCAGCTGTGTGCCTCGCTTTGCACACAGGAGCCAGGCTGTGCGAGGAAGCACCATCTGGGATGCCTCACTGCTGGTCAACAATGGGGCTCAGGGGGCGACCTGTGACCCTGAGCCTCACCATGGCAGCTGCAGCTTCTTGGAGGCCTGATGAGGGTGGGATGACCAGGCACAACCCCAAGAACCAAGTGAGCTGTGGAAGCCTGCCGAGCAGCACCGTGGGTAAAGGAGAGTCCTGAGAGAGAGACGGGTGCGTCCCACAGGCTCTGGTCAGGAAGCGGGGACTGTGGGCCTGGGACTGGGCTGTGTTCTGAGGCCTGAGAACACATCTCTCGCAGGCCCTGTGTCCCTAGTGAGGCCCAGAGTGGGTGCCCAGTAAGTGTGAGTGGGGAGTGAATGCCAGTAGGCCTGATATTTACTGCAAGTTTGGAATCAGACCTTGGGTAGAAGTCCTTCAACTAAACCAGGACAGAGGGACAGATGGTGACTTTACAAAGTAAGATTCAGGAGATAGTGGTTCCAGTAAAGGACCTGTAGTGTGTGACTCTTACACCTATGTGGCAATAGGAGTTAAATACCCCAGGTTTTTAAAAACACAAGTTCATGAAGACGGAGACTGGGACATGGTCCTTGTGTGTCCCTGTGTGGAGGCCACACTGGGGCAGTGGGACTCAGGGGTCTTGTCCAGGGAATGAATGAGTGATGGGGGAAGGGACAATGTCCCTAATGCCTTTCCATAGAGAGGGCATTGTCAGGAATTAGATGATCTGCATGGACACCCTTGTCTGTCTCTGGGGAGGTGGCTGAACCATGGCCATAATCGTCACACTGCTACCTCAGTTTCCTCACTGTGCGGAGGGCTTTTGACTCTTTATTTCATGTGACTGTCATGGCACAAGCATGGGCTGGGCACTAGGGCAGAGAGACCGGAGCCTGCAGGGAGCCTCCATCTGACTTCCATAGACCATGCTCAAATTGCAAGGCTGAATGATGCAGCTAATCCAGTTACCGTGACCCCTCTGAGCACATGGTGGCTGTGTGAAAATCATTGATGTTTCAGAGTCTTATCACCAAATGGTTTAGCAGAGCCGTCATATGTGGCTGACCCATGTGTACACTGCAGGAAGAGAAGAGCCTCTGGTGTTGTCCTGGCGGTAAGGATGCTGTCCCCCCACCCCCTGCCCCCATATGGTAGTGTCCTTAGCTTGGGCCCACCCAGACTTGGAAGCTCTTCCAGGATAGGAAGAGCTACAATTCTGAATAGTAAGGCAAGAATTACTAACATCTGCCACTTAAGGTAACAGCTGCTGCATGCAAGATACTGGGCCAGATGTACATTTCGGGTCTCCTGGAATCCAAAAAGTAATGTGGGAAGTAGCTCCTCAGTGCTCAGATGAGGGAAACTGAGGCCCAGGGCCTTAAATAGCTTGCTCAAGGCCATTCTGCCAATAAGTAGTAAAGCAAAGATTCAAATGGAGTCTGCCCGAGGCCAAAGTCCCCACCTTTCCTTGCTGTACCTAGGTTGTACCTAGCAAGGGACAGCCGGGTCAGAAGAAAAGACAGTGGGCCCCGTCCTGGCTTAGCATGCAGCTGGCACTGTGGCCTGGGGCAGATCCGCTCACCTTGTCTGTGGTCTTCGTCCACATTTGTACCGTAAGTGTGTTAAACGTGTTGAGCAGCAATTCCCTGTGGGTGTCCGTGTACCGCTGTGTGTAGTGAGGCGCATGCGTGCACATGTGCACGTGTGCATGTTGGCAAACTAGAGACCTTCAACCCTTTCCCGCAGTCATACTTCCTAGGACGCAAATATTCAGGCTGCTCCTTTGCAGACCTCCGATAATGCAGTGCCCGCCCCTCTATCTGCCTCCTAGTCCTGCTCCAGCCGGCTGCCACCTGTTCCTGGGGAGGACAGAAGCCACTCCACTTACAAATGGAAATCAGTGGGAGAGAAGAGACAAAACCTCCAACCCCGCAGGCCCTGTGAGGCAGCGCTGGCGTGTGATGGGCAGGTGAGAGTGTGCAGGGCAACACTTCCGCCATTCCCTCAAGGTGCCCGGGTCCTCACTGACTGCGCATTCCTCTTTCCACCAAAGGGCTAGCTGGGCAGCACAACCATGCCCCACAGGCAAGGGGACTGTAGGTTCAGGCCAGATGGAGGAGGGAATAATAGAGGAAGGGACAAGAGCAGGGAGAAGGAGGAGAGTTCAGAGAATACAGACTCCATGAGCAAGGACAGTCCTTGGCTGGCCCCTTGGGCTGAGGCCCACAGACCTGAGCCTCACCACCTTGGCCTCTGTTAATTTGTTCTCCCAGAATCCCAGCTTGGCTGGTGTAAAGTGAAGGCATTAGCTATAAAGTGTCAGCCAGTGTGGATTTTTATACCTGTACCTTTTATCTTTACCCATGAGTCCCCAAGGAACCTTCTAGATTAAATATTCTGGCATCAGAATAAATGCTTGTATGTCAGCACCATTCCAATTCACATGTTCTGCAGCTTTTCAGGTGCCCTCCTTGCCTTGTGCTGACTTTTGCCAGGTCTCTGTGGCTGGAGGCTGGGGGTGGGGTAGGGAAAGCCCCACCTAGGCTTCCGGGTCATTGTAGATCCCGCTGCCTAGCACAGAGCCCAGTGCGTTTGCTCCTGCATACTGACCAGTGCAAAAGTCAACCTCATTATTTCTTATTCTTTACCTGCTGAGAAAGATATAGCTGTGGAATCGAGGTTATTCTCCCATGCTCTCTGCTCAGTGTGTTCATAATATCTCCCTTGCTGGCCTCTTTCTGTGACATGTGGCAATATGGGAGGGAATGGATGATACTTCTCATTTTGATAGTAAGGGGGCTGGTTCTCAGGAAAGCTGGCAAATAGCAGCATCTGCTTCTGGGGAACTTCGTGTCAAGTACAACCAGCAGAGAGAGGGCTTGTTTAGAGTAGGGGGGGAACAAAAGGAACATTTTGTCTTAACAGAGCCCGGAGCAGGAACAAAGCAAGAGATCCTCTAACAGTTCAAAGTACCTGACAAGTACCTGCTACTGCCAGGTGCTGCATTAGGCTTTTCCTAACCTTGTTGATGATATGGTTCTTTTTCTCATGAGATTTACATAAACTTGTTTTTGAAATGTTGCTATGGGGATAGTATCTTCATCCTGGCTAAAAACTCCCTGAGAGGTTCAGTGGGTGTGGAAGAGACAAGAGAAAGAGCATGTGAAATTCACATTTAGAGGTTCAGGTTCGGCTTAGTTATATTCTCTTTGCACAGGAAGTTTTTAGAAAATGACAAAGGCAGAAATCAGGATAATTACTAAGCTTTGAAAATACAATGTCAGAAGAGGATAAGTAACTCCCGGTATCTCAGTGATGTAGCTGTGAATAGCGACATCATAGTCATTCTCCTGTCAACACTGGATAGTGAGCCAACCACAGTGTAACATTACCGTCTCCAGTGAGAAGTGGAGGGATGATGCATGTGGGTGCAGGTGTATATCTGTTTAGGTGCATGGAGGATGTGATGGCAGGGAGCCCATGGCAGACCAAAGCCATTCACCTCATGGCATCCCAGAAGCAAAAGGGAGTGAGGAAGGGGCTGAGGTCCTGAAGTCTCCTTTAAGAGCATGCCCCGAATGAGTTGTCTTTCTCTGACTTGGCTCCAGTTAAAGATTCTACCACCAGCGGGGCACTGTGACTCATGCCTGTAATCCCAGTGACTCGGGACGCGGAGGCAGGAGGATCGCAAGTTCGAGACAAGAGGAAGTCTCCATAATTTAGCGAGACTCTGTCAAAACAATAAAAAAAAAAAAAGGGCTGGGGGTGCAGCTCAGTGGTATAGCACTTGCAAAGCATGCAGGCGCGAGGCCCTGGGTTCAACCCCCAGTACCACAAAACACAAAGCAAAGCCAAAGCAAAACTCAAACGATTCTACCACCTCCAAATAGCGCCACTGGCTGGCAACCAAGCCTTTAGCAGAGTCTTTGGGGGACATATGAGATCCAAACCATAATAGGAAGGGAGAGAAAACAAGAATTAAATCCTCATCTTCCAAAGCAGGAAGAGTAGATAAGGCCCAGGGGTAAAAACCAAGCTAGTGATGTATAGGGAAATAAAGAGACTCCGCTGAAACAGTCAAATTGGCCCTAGAGCAGTGGGACACGGGGCAGAAGGAAGAATTAGGATGACTGGTGGGTTTGGGGGGTGACAAGCCCTGTAGAACTGTTTGACTCTTCATTGTGTATGTGTAGAACCTTGATAAAAAGTAATCACGTATGTCATCTAAGGAAAGTATTCAAAAGTGGATATGTCATACCGAGTGGGTCCTATTTCTTGTAGCCTCCGGGGTATGTGCCACAGTGGGGGTGGTAGGCCTAAAGAACTGTGAGTCTCTGACCTTCTGACTTCTGAGGCCTGTGCACCAGGGGCCTATCTGATCTGCCCCAGAGGGTCAGTGCGTCAGGCCAGGCTGTGCAGGCTGTAGGAGCCCTGCCTTTCTATACAGCATCCCTGCAACCTCAGAAAGCAGAGCTCTGGAGCCTTGTCACCTGCTCATGGAGGGTGTCCAGGGAGAATGTGGGTCAATTCTGTTGCTATTTGTTTTCTTTACATCGCTTTGCTCTTTGAACTCAAAATGACTTTGGTCTAGTTCTTACCATAGAAAGGGTTCTGTACAGAGTTCTAGGGGCTTCTTGCTTGGCCCTGGGGGACTTCTTTTTGATATTTAAAAATTAAGATTCGCCCTTTACCTTGCTTTCCACTACATCACCACCACCACACCGGCCATCAAAGCCAACATTTGTGTTCCAAAATTAAGCTGTTGCCTTTCACCTTTCTCCTCCCCAGACCCCCTACTTGTGGTAGCTCATCTCAGTAAAGAGAATTTACGTTCATTTGTTCATTCCCACTGTCTTATAGTATCTTTGACTCTGCTCCATTTCTCTTGGTCCATATCCCATCCTCCAGAAAATCCTGTGAATTCTACTTCCAGATGCATTTGGAACTTCCCCACTTTCCTACCTGTACCGTCACCACCCTTGTCCAGGATACTGCCATTGCTTACCTGAATGACTGCTCAAGCCTTAGGATAGCCTTCCTGTTCCCATCTGTGCCCCGACACCGTCTGGAAATGGAGATCTTAAAATGCTAGGGTTTTCCCAGGGCACCAAGAGTAGAATCTGCAGTGCTCCAAGTGGGTGGCAGCCTTCTGCATGCTTGACCCACCTCCCTGTCTTCGTTTCCCATTGTCCTTTCTCCAGGTTTCTCTGTTGCATCCACTTCATCTTTCCTGAAGTTCCTTGACCACTTCAAGCTTGCTTCTTCCATGGGCCTTTGCACTTGCTGTTCCCTGCTAGAGTCTTCTCCCAGATAAGCCACATGCCTTGCTCCTTTACTTCATTTAGATCTGTTTGAATGTAAATTAATTTTTCTAATATCTTCCTATGAGGATATTATATATAAGAGGACTTTCTTCTTCTGCAGTCACCATCTCTGACTTCATATTTCTTCATAGTACTTGCTATTTCTACCCTGTATCGTATATCTGTTTATCTATCTACTCCTCTAGACTACAATCTCCACAAGAACGCCTGTCATTGTGACCCCCTGATTTATCCACAGGCCCAAAACAGTGTCACCCCATCGTAGGCACTTAGTAGACAGTTGTTGGCTGTCCCGATGCCTACTGCACCCTCTGTGGACATAGCACTTCTAGGCACTATGGGGTATAGAGACTTAGGACTGGTGCCTGCATCTGATTTGTCACCCCATGGAGAGTGACATGACCACAAGGAGAGGCCACATTGACTTCCAGCAGGAATTGCGGAGATGGTCTATGCCTTCTGAGTTCCTCCTTAGAACGTTCAGCTAGATGGCTGGAATAAATGACATGATATTACAGGGTATGGGGCAGATAAGTCCCTGTAGTCATTTTATGTGTGGGTTTGATTGGGCAAATCAAAGCTATCTCTGTCTGTGGGTCATCTACACATATTTGGGTTTTACTGATGTGTCTCAGAGGTGCCATCTCTTTTCCCTCACCTTTTTGGAAAATGTCATTGTCTCGACTGACTTTTTGAGAAGATTTAGCTATGCACTTTTAGTAATGCAGCCCCCGCTGCCAAATTGCCCTCTTTGTGAAAATGTGGTGATATTTAACAAATCCTTTTGACCATTGTTGCAATCTTGGCTTTGTTCTGGGCAGTGGGAACCATGTGGAACTTCAGGTGTAAGCCCCTTCGCAGAGGCTACAGTGAACCACCTACCAGAGAATGAGTCTACTTGGGCCCTTTGAAAATGGAGGCTCTATGTAACTTTTATCATTGTCTATACTTCAAGATGGCTACGCCATGCCTCCATTACTTTCACTCTCTTCTTCAACAAATGGAATGCCAGATATTAGTTAAATGTCAATGGCTGTTCCTGCCAGTTCAATTTTCTGGCTGTATCTAATTAGAATTAAATGGTGAGAGAGGTTAGGCAGAATAAGTCAAGGGAAGAAGAAGAGTTCAACCTTCTAAACTGTGGCCCTGCATTTGCTAAATCAATTTCAGTTAGCTCCCTAGAGCTATTTGGCTGTTTTGGGAAGCAAGATGGTTGGCTTTGCTGAGTGAATCTTTGATCTTCTCTGTTAGGTGTATTGACTTTGGGCCACCTCATGTCCCTGAGAGCCTCTGGCTCCTTTGGGCTCATGCTGCAAGGTAAACACACAAAAGGTGGGTTTCCACCCTGGGGATCACAGATGGATATGGCCATTCTGTTTCCCACAGCTGCCCCACCCTGCCCTGCCTTCACTTGCTGGTTAATATTTGGCCTCAGATTTCCAATGTGGCTGCTTGGAGAGTCACCATGTTTGTGTATTCCTGTCTCTCTATTAGCAGAGCAAGGAAGAATAGATATCAGAGATGAGGAGCTTGTTTACTTCAGTTAATAGTGATTTATTTGCTATTCAGAAGAAGCCAAATTCACTTTGGGCAGCTTTTCCTAACCTAATTAAGTGTTCATTACCAAGTTAAAATATACTAAAAGGTGAACATCTTTAATCCAAAATCCCAAATGCCTCCAAATCTGAAACATATTTGTGCTCTGACATGGTACCACAAGTAGAAAATCTTATACCTTGAAACCTTGTTCCAGGCACAAAATTCTTAAAAATATTGTCTAAAATTAGCTTTATACTATGTGTATGAAGTGTATGTGAAACACAAGTGAAAACCATATTTGGACTTGGGTCCTATCTCAAAGATTCCTCATTATATATGTGCAAATGACTTAGAACCCAATGTCTGAAATCTGAAATGCTTTTAGTACCAAGCATTTTGGATAAGGAATACTCAATCTATACTACTTATTTCTGTTTTTGTATGAAATTTTATGTTTTCAAGTATCATTAACTTTTTAGATCACTCTCGGCCAGATGAACTTATCATATGTTCCAAGTACGTGTTAAAGGTGTCTTTTGGCATTAACTTTTAACATATTTATACTTGTGAATGATAGCATATCATATTAGTATTAAAACATGTCCATTTTTTTAATTGACAAAATTCCCCCAGGTTCTAAAGTGAATGTAATACCCTTGGTATTAAAATGCTTTTGAAGGGGCTTAATTTTTACTGGCTAACAATTGCTGATGGGGGCTGGGAGTTAGTTCAATTGGTGGAGCACTGCTCTGCTTTGAGGTCCTGGGTTTGATTCCCAGCGCCACAAAAATGGGAGAAGGATGTGGCAATCCATTCCTGAGGCAAACTCAAAACAATCAGCCATTGAAAATCCAATGAGGGTCACTGTGAGTCGGACATGACTCAAAGGCACCTAACAACAAATAACAATAATTGTTGATAGTGGGAGATGACAGATCTTTTAACAACACTCAGAGAGGATTCTTTATTTAGCATCTGTATATTATGAACCTTCACAAATCTAGAAATTCCACACCATGGCAAAGGCCCCATGCTTGTGGTGGGATTCCAACCCTTTCTGTCTGTGAGAAGAGGGTCATCTATAATTTCACTGCATTGATACTAAAAATACTCCTGTGGAGTGTTATCTCATGGCTGAAGTCTCAGACAAGCTTTTGTTACAGCCTGTGAAGAAATGTGCATACAACTTGTAGAGAACAGAAAATAATCATTAGGGACTCAATAAAAATGAACAGAACCAGGTAACAAGCAAGTAATATTAAGATAAGTAGGCTAATGTTGATACAGGGTAGATTGTAGGTATTTTTTCAATCAAACCTGAGTTTCTAAATATATGTGTTATAAACAAACCATGTATACATGTATATTAATATATCTGTGCATAAGGGCTTTTTAATGAACAGTACTCCAGAGCAGCCACTGAGCTGCTAGAAACAAAGCAACAAATGAAAACCTCAGAGATTCACTTTCCTATGCAAAGTTAGCCCCTAATTTGGTTCATTATTCTACTGTTCCTGGAAAGATTTGGGACTAGTTCTGGCATGATGCTTCCATATGTTTTGATCAGTGAAACTTGATCAAAAGCCACTCCAGTGGAAATCTGTTTACAGAAACAGTGGACTGAAGAAAAAAAGACGAGAAGGATGGTTTTTATCTGATTTAATATACTCTAACCACATTAAATTCTTAATTAGAAAAGAAGTCCTAAGCTCTGGGTTCTCATCTGGAGAAATATGCCAGAAAGCACTCCTAGGAGAGACATGAGCTTCCCCCTTAATTCACCATCATGGCTGGATTTATCTACTCATTCCAAGTCCTTGAAATAATCCCTTCTTTTAAGCTACCACCATGAAAATCCACATCATTATACTATGAACCTTGAGGATGAAGGAAATTATTTCATATTTCTAATATGGCTCTTCATTGGGTTTTATGAAATTACAAACATAAAATCTGTTCTTAAATTAAATCTTTAAATACCATATGGTTTAAATTTCCTGGAGAATCAAAGTGCCAAAATGTCACAGTGTGAAACTTATAGAGTTTTAACATATTTAAAAATCAACTTCTCAATACCATATATCATATTTTGTGTAAAGGGCTTCACATTCTGAATGGGGACCTAATCAATAGTTTGTTATTAACTTTATATGTTTTTACAACATTAAATTCAAACCCAGCAGCCTAATGCTACTAAAACGAATATATAAACTGATTTTATTCTTAATCATCTGTAATTTGATTCTACTTCCCCAAATGGTTTTCCTTCCTTACATTTATTCTTATCTCTCTTGGTTGTTTCATGGAATTCAAAGTAAAGATTATTGATTTCAGCCCACAAATTGATCCATCTCTTTAACCAGCTTGGGTCATTCACAGCAACGGCATATTTAAAAATATTCACAATGGAAAGGGTTTGACAAGAAGGAGTTGGTTGGAAAGTGTGTTTGAGAAGGCAAGGAGATGGGCAGTTGCAGGCACTGTTGCTGGTCATTGAGGGGACTAGTCAGCTCTAACCTTAGCTAAGAGTCTGAGCTCTTACTCTGGGAACTGTTTTCCTGGACAAGCAGTGATCATGGAAGCTGTAGGTTGTCAGCATCTGTCACAGTGGAGGAATGTCACCAAAGATGCTGCCCCAAGAGGAAAAGCACTACTAATCAGTCACCCTCTCTGCTCCCTTGTTTCCTTCACTCCATTCTAATGTGGCGTCTGTGGCTACAGCCATGGAGACTGTGTTCTACTCACCACGACTGTGCTGGTTCTCCTCCATCCTTACACGCAAGGATCTGTTGGCTGCACTGAGCACTGATGACAACCTTCTGCCTTAACCCCATCCTTCTCTTAGCTGGGAGGGGGGGCACCAAATCTCTCCTTCCCTTACCTGCTGCGCCTTCCTGATTGCCTCCCCTCTTTCCCATTCCTCTGCTCCTTTTTGAGGCCAGTCCTGGGTCTTTGTGCAAGGTGCCCATCTCCGCTCTACCTATGATGATCTCTAGGTGCCCCGTCCATCCTAGGATGAGATGTCTTAAGTACCATCTATAAGAGGAAAGGGCTGGGGTTTAGCTCAGTGGGTACAGTGCTGCTCTGCACTTTCTGAGGACCCAGGTTCACTCCCCAGCACTGCAAAAAAATGGGACCAGGATGTGGCAGTCCACTCCTGAAAACAGTCATGGAAGAGTCACTGAAAACCCTAGGAGGGTCACTGTGAGTCAGACCTGACTGGAAGACACCTCACAACAGCAACAACATAATAGGAAGGCATCCAGAAGTCATTCCTCTATTCCAGCCTTGTATCTCCAATTGTCTGCCTGATATTTACAGTTGGATACCGAGTGAATATCTCAGATTGAAAGAGAATGTTCACCCTACATTCCCTATCCCCATTTCCTGGAAAATCTGCCCCATTTTATATCTACACCAGGCCTGCTCCAGCCAAAAAGCCTTTCTTTACCTATGACATCCAAATCAATAACCTACATGTCGGCTTCACTACCAACACGTGTCCCAGGTCTTCCCAGTTCCTTCCATCTCCACCATGATAGCCACACACAATTCCCTACTCCCTGCCACTTTCCCCTGCACCACCTGCCACTGGCCTCCTGCTTCTGCCTTCCATGAACTCTCAAGTTTATTCTCTATAGGAAATTTTCTATTTGGCAGATGGTTTAAGGCCCAAAAGATCGTATTATGTCCCTGCTAAAAACTGTCCAATGGCTTCCCATTGTACTCTGCCTCAAATCCAAACTCATCTGTGATTTATAAGTCTACCAAACACAGAGGGGTTCAGGCTGTTCCTTGCACTGCCCAGTGCTGAGGAGATAACCAGAGTTGGCTGCTTCTGTGTAGGTCAGAGGCAGGAAAGAATGACTGGAATAGAGCCACGTGCAATCGATGTAGGAGAGCCGCTTGAACTCTTCCCTTTCACAGTCCCTCAGGTGTTCCTCCCAGCTTTGTGCCAGTCAGTCATTCAATACACTAGCCTTCTGGGCTCTTCTTTTGATTGAGTTTCTTGGTTGGGGGTCTGTGGGTGGGCAGATCCTGAAATAGTTTTGTTTTTTTTTTTTCCCAAAATGGTGTGCATGACTGTGTATTTGCATTTTATTTTATTTTTATTTTTATTATTTTTTATTTTTTATTTTTTTTTTCGGTGGTGGGGGTTGAACCCAGGGCCTCATGCTTGCATGCTTTGCAAGTGCTGGGCCACTGAGCTGTGCCCCCAGCCCTTTTTTTTTTTTTTTTTTTTTTTTTTTTTTTTTTTTTTTTTTTTTTTTTTTACTTTTTGAGGCAGGGTCTCCCTAAGGTACGTAGACTGCCTCTGGTCTTGCGATACTTCTGCCTCCGCCTCCTGATCCACTGGGATTACAGGCGTGCCCCACCGCACCTGGCCTGTATTTGCATTTTTATGTGCATTCTTTTCCCTAGGGCATCTATTGCTTGCATTAATTCCTCAAGGTGGTCTGTAGTGGTCCTCAAAAATCGTCTGTTTTAATTAACTTAAATCAAAGCAGTCATTTATCATTGTAGCCACTCGGTTGCATAGTGGAGACTCTAGCCTTGTTGTCTACTTGAAGCTGGACGTAATTATTCCAGATGCTCTTTAGCATCTCAGATCTTTCCAAGCTTCTTGGCATCTCTCTTCTCAAGTCATCCTATCCTTGGAGGTAGAGTGGACATACTTTCTTCTTTGATACTGAGGAAACACAAATGCTTGCAGGATTTGTCTGCATTTCTGAAAGTAGGGCTGAATTTTTATAAAGCAAGTTCCAGAATGTATTAACAGTTTTAAAGTAAATTATTACAGGCACATAAAGGCTTTTGTTATGAATCATTACTGTAATTATTAATGATAACAGCTGCCTTTTATTGCATGACTTCTGTGCTAGTAGATATGGTGCTCTTTATCTCATTAATTTTCACCCCAGCCTTTGGATCCTGGGTCTGGAAAGGCTTAATGTCTTTTCCAATGTAAGTAGCAGAGCAGGACTTCTAACCCTTGGATGTCTGGATTCCTGCAAGCAGCCCTCAACCCCCATTTCCCTTTACCTGACTTGGGGATGAGTATGCTGTGGGGAAGGCATTTGTTCTGTCCAACCCTGCTGCCTCTTTTAGTGGAATATATTAGTACTGTTGTTGTTATTGTTTTTAGGTGCTTTTGAGTTGGGATCGACTCATAATGACCCTCATAGGGTTTTCAATGGATGATTGTTTTGGGATTGCAGTAATCGTATTAGTATTAAAATATACTATCAACAATCATAGTATTGTAGCAATCATTTGTTGTTGTTGTAGTTGTTGTTAGGTGCCATTGAGTTGGTGTCTGACTCATAGACCCTACGTACAACAGGCAAAACACTATTGTCGTGCTTCTCTGCTGTTCATAGGGTTTTTGATGGCTGATTGGTTTGAGGGGTGGGTTGCTGGGTCCTTCTCCCAAGCCTACAGCACCTGGTGTTCCCAGGTGTTCTCTCATCTAAGTACTAAGCAGACCTAACCTTGCTTAGCTTTGGAGATCTGATGGGATCTTACTCTACAGCGGTATGGCTGCAGGCAATCATAGTCATACTAAAATCATATCTAGTAGTAGGGATTCTGAGTTTTCCTATCTTGCAGCCCTAAATGTTCGAGCCTAAGTTAAATTTGCTTTGCTCTTGGTGGGGTCCCCCGACCACTTTTATGGGATCTTATGTGGACTTGTGCATCCCTGAATTGCTGGATCACACTCAGCCGTGCCGCTAGCTGGTAGTTGAGTGTGTACTCTTCCTTTGTGGTCAGGATGAGTGTGTCTTTTATGGACCAGCTTGTCTCCAGCACCAGCAGAAAATGCACTAGGCAGCTAGGTTTATCAGCTGCTTCCACTGCACCTTCATGGGCTAGCGGGGGTATGGTGTTACTGTGCCATATTTGAAAGGTGGCAGAGATGTCCAAGAGACAGGGTTTTCGTGAAGCCTGGGTATCTACAAAGAAATCTACTGCTCGATCTTTTTTAGGAACTATTCCTAGGCACCCTCTTGGCTTACGCATGTATTATACATTCCTACTATCTAGCTTCAGCGCTGGGATTTAGCTCAGTTGGTAAAGCGCTGCGCTGCAGTCTCTGAGGTCCCGAGTTCAATTCCCAGCACCGCAAAAATGGGAGAAGGACCTGGCAATCCACTCCCAAGGCAATCCCGAAACAGCCAGCCATTGAAAACCCTATGAGGGTCGCTATGAGTCAGATACGGACTCGATGGCACCTAACAACAACAAACAACAACTATCTAGCTTCATGCCATTTTAAAAAAAGTTCCCCTGGGCTTAATCATAAGAGAAGTCACCCTCAATGATGTAGTTCCTCTATCTTTTGGAGAGTCAAGTAGTTTTAATAATCCAAATGTTGAAAATTAAAAGTATAAAAAACTTTTTCCTTTCTGCTTACACAACTTGGAAAGATAACTAATGGCCAAGCCCAGTGCTAGGACCTTCAAAACTGCTTTGGCAGGATGTTTAAAATGGTCTTATGGTGGTTATGCTTCTGTATTCACTCATTAAAATCGTAGAAATTTACCATAAGGAAAGAATATTAGAAATGGGCAAAAGATATTCATTGTGGGATTGTTTACAACAGGAAAAGATGGATAGCAAACAAAGCCACCCACAACCACCAAGTAACTGGCTGTTGGGCAGTCTCATCTTTCAGCTTGGCACCAAGGAAACTCACCTTTCTTACTGTCAGGGTCTCTCTCAAAAGCCACCTGCCATTGTTTCTCTGGGTTGGAACTTCCATTTTTGTCTATATTGTTGTTGTTGTTGTTGTTGTTAGGTGCTGTTGAGTTGGTATCCGACTCATAGCGACCCCACGTACAACGGCGAAACACTATTATCAATGCTTCTCTGCTGTTCACAGGGTTTTTAATGGCAGATTAATTTTTGCAGTGCATTGTCCGGTCCTTCTCCCAAGCCTATAGCACCTGGTGTTCCCAGGCGGTCTCCCATCCAAGTACTAACCAGGCCCGACCCTGCTTAGCTTCCGAGATCTGACGGGATCAGATGCCACAGGGCTACGGCTGCAGACTTTTGTATATATGTATATATAAATTAGGAAGTCAAAGTTTTCCTTAAAAGCTATTTTCCATCAATCAATAGCACAGGGAATTTGTTGGCAATGGTATTTATCCACTCAAGTGGTACAAGGTCTCCAGATCTCCTGCCTCCAGCATCCTTGATCATTCCATGAGACCTATTGAGGTGCCAGGCACACAACAAACCTATTTGCGCACCTGAGGGCAATAGGTTAGTTGCCAACCTCCTGGTGAATTCAGACTTTGGGCGGCAGGAGCTGGAATGATGTTAGTAGGCTGCTTTCAATGGTGTTTTAGAAAACCTGTACCTCATATATAGTAGCTGCCATTCTTCTTCCAAACGACAGTGACAAGTTCAGAAAAGAAAGTGGTTCTTATGTGGAACGAGGAGGGTCAAGCTGAATTCTCAGAAACAGAGAAAGACCAGATTCTTTATTTAGCATTGGAAGCCTGGTGTTAGATATTTCGCAGCTTTTCTACTTTTATTAGCATTATAAAACTGGCATTTTTCAAAAGACATCTTAATGGGAATGCTGCTTGTGGGCCATCGGGGCATTTGCTGAGTGGGGATGGAACTGATACAGCTCTTCACAGCCTCCTGTATGTAGCACTACAGCCTGAGTTTCAAACATTTCCTTCACCATGTTGGGCCCAATTAAATTTCCTCCTATATTTAATGCATTAGTAACAAACAACAAAGAAACAATAAAAATGTCATGCTACATTCACAAAGATGGGCTATCTTCAGCTGGATAGAATTTTTAAGAACAGCATTGACAGAAAGACCCCATATCATGAAAAGAACCCCAAAATATGGTGGCTCCTGACCCCCATATCCCACAGTATTTGTGATGGATGAGCCACATATTCCATTTCTGCTTCTCAGGTATGTCTGGAGTTGTGCTCAGTCTGCACTGATTACTCTACTGGGCAGTGAGATACAAGGATGAACAAAGTGTAGCCCTGGCCCCATGGATTTTTCTAGACTTCATGGTGAGACTATGAAATAAACAGATATCTGAAGACCTGGGCAGGGTTTCTAAGCAGTCTTGAGGTCAGGCAAGATTCCTGCAGATGCATGGGGATACCATGGCAAGGAGTAGGGGGCCGAAGGATGTCCAAGCAGAGAAAGTTGTAAGAAGACATCAGAGAGCATAGTAGGGCTGTAGAGTCAGGGGGCTAAGTAATGCTCTGCTGCAAAGAAAAGCCCATGGTTGGCTGGTGGGGGCCTGCCTGCAGTTAGAAACTATGTGATTTCAAAGCCAGATAGCCGAACTAGAAACTGGGCTCACCTTAAACTGGTAAACAAAAATAGCCCATTCTTTGTCTATATCTATTTAAGTAATTTATTTTTTATATTTATTTTGAGACAGGGTCTCATTAAGTTGCACAGGTGGCCTCTGGCCTCGACCTGGTGATCCTCCTGCCTCAGCCTCCTGAGTAGCTGGGACTACAGGCATGCATCACCATGCCTGGCTGCCCTATCTTGTGAATCTTCTTGTTGCTTGCATCATTGGAAGGCTGAAGCCATTTGGTACCCATTTTGTTGTTATTTTACATTCACTGTTATTATAATTGGAAATCTTTTTTTATACCCTATAACAGTGTCTTCTAAGTGTTCATTAGGCAGTGTTGCAAGTCTTAAAAATAGTACCTGAATGGCAATAAGTTTGAACCAGAAAGTAGAACTGATAAAATACCATGAAGAAGTCCAGACAGCTGCTGTGATCGGCTGCTCAGTAATAGAGTGGGGAGGACTTTGTGGAATATTGGGACCAAAGCTGAGAAAATGAAAAGCAGCTGTGAGAGCAGGTATACAAGATAGCTTGCAGATGTAGGTGCTTCTGTGATGAATCCCTTCTCTGCTTATCCCTGAGTCATGAAATGCATCTGCTTTAATCTGTCTGACACCCTCAGAAAAGCACACTTTGCTTAAAATGCAATTGACCTGCAAGATCAAAGAGGTCATCCAACATGTAAAAGATGGTTTAGCTTTTTACTGCCGAGATCCTGGTGTATTGATAGATATAATTGCTTAATGGTGAGAAAGAAGGCTCACTAAAAGATCAGAAGGTGCAGCCCCCCACCTGAGGGTATTAGAATTAAACTGAAAGGTATCATGGGACACAGGCCCAGAAAGGTGCTGGACAAGCTGATTTGGGCTTCTCACTGGGATGATTTAACATGTCTATTTCCTACACATGTACCAACGCTACCACTGTTGGTATGCAAGATGACTAGAGTGGTATAGACATAAACAGATTTTATGTTAATAGTCATGTCTTTATTTTAATATTGTCTTAAAGCACCATTGGCATATCAAACTCATGTTATAATTTCCTTTTTAAAATGAAATTATTTAAATAAACAAAATAGGTCTATTTAAAGATACATCTTAGGCAAATAATGGTACAGGTGGCACATGGCTATAGCAGAAATTATAAAAGTATTATGCAAATGATAGACTTCTGGGAAATGTTGGTTTTAGCTTATTTAGGTAAATATGGGCACCACTTTGATGGGAATCCTGGTGAGCACGTATTGTTCTTTTGGGGCAATATATCCCATAATTGGATGTAGTGCTATTTTATATGCAGCTAATTTCAGAAGCTAAAACAGCCATATCTATTAAATGCTATTTTATTTGATTAATAAAAATGCTAGATTGTTTTAGGATTGAATAAATATAAAATGTTAATTGGATATAAAATGCTTATTTATGTGATCATGGACATTGCCATAAAACTATAAGACAGTTATTACTGTTTAATATTGCTTTAATTAGGAGTGCTCTTTCAAAAGTTAGAAGACAATAAGCTGCTGCTTATAGCGGTTCCCGAGGAACCAAATGATGTTGCAATGAGATCTGCAGTCAGCACTGAATAGGGAGCTTTTCTTTCCCCCAAGAAGGTAGAGGCTGATGCCAGGTTGCATTTTGGAGGTCAGGGTTTCCATAGGCTGCCACAGAGTTACTGGACTTAATTAAATATTGAATGCTTATTGTGTACCACACTCTGTTAGGTCCCTGTGGAAGTTAGCCAGGATCTTTTCAGGTGCAAGCAACAGAAAACCTGACTCAGATTGACTGAAACAGAGAAAGAATTTGTGGGTTCACACAGTGAAGAGTCTAGGTGTGGAATTCTGTCATGGCTGAATCCAGAGGCTCAAGCAGAGCTATTGATATGTGGTCTTCCCTTTCTCTCAGCTCTTTCCTCTTCACTCTCTGGGTGGTAGCCCATGACAACTTGAGGTCACCCACTCCATTTCTGGGCTCTCAAAAAAGAAGACTTCATGACAGCTTGGACACCAGTTTTAGAATCGAGGCTCATTGGCCAGGCTTTCTCTATGCTGCCTGGGCTGGCGATGGGAGCACTTATATGCACTGAGGGTGGAAGAAAGGTCTCTTTCTAAAGAAAGACAGGGATCCTGCTTCCAGAGGTATGGGAGCACACAGTGAGTGTTCTGTCTTCAAAGGGCCACCAGGGACAAGGTACCATTAAGCAAGACTTTTAATGAATGGACAAGTATGGAGAGGGAAGTTTTGAAGGGGCACAAAGATGTGGAGATTTGAGTGACGGTGGCCTTTGGGGAAGTAAAGACTGGAGATTTCTGGTGCAATGAATTTTAAGGATGATCATGGGTAGGATGCCTGCAGCCGTAGCCCTGTGGCATCCAATCCCGTCAGATCTCGGAAGCTAAGCAGGGTTGGGCCTGGTTAGTACCTGGATGGGAGACCACCTGGGAACACCAGAAGCTGTAGGCTTGGGAGAAGGACCTGGCAACTCCCTCCCCAAAATCAATCTGCCATTGAAAACCCTATGAACAGCAGAGAAGCACTGACAGTAGTGTTTCCCCTGTTGTACAGAGGGTCGCTATGAGTCGGATACCGACTTGACGGCACCTAACAACAACAACAACAACATGGGTAGGATACAGTCATATCAGAACTCCTGAGAGTTAACACACCCTTCCCTTTGACAGTCCTCTGTACTTACCTGCCGAGGAGTGGGGTGGGATGGGGTGAGGGGCACAGGTCCCTCAGTAGGAAGCTCAGAGTCTGCTCCTGCAAAACTCACCAAAGCCAAAGCCCTCCTGCAGTGGTGCCCACCTTTTTTACTATTCTCCCCATAGGCAAAAGAGAGAACCTAGGCTGTTCATTCAACAGGTACTTATTGGGCACCTACTATGTGCCGTAGTCACTAATCAAATCAAATCAGAGCTCTGATGCCCTTATCTGGTGCTTTACCAACTACTTACTAAAAACCTCCTTCTTGTTGTTAGGTGCCTTTGAGTCAGTGTCCAACTAAAAGTGACCCTGCGTACAACAGACAAAACACTATTGTCAGTGCCTCTTTGCTATTCATAAGGTTTTCAATGGCTGCTTGTTTTTTGGGAGTGGTTGCTGGGTCTTTCTCCCAAGCCTGTAGCACCTGGTGTTCCCAGGTGGTCTCCCATCCAAGTACTAACCAGGCCTGTCCCTGCTTAGCTTTTGAGATCTGATGGGATCAGATGCCACAGGGCTATTGCTTCAGGCACAAAATACCCCCCAAATCTCCTAGGCAATAGGTATTCCATAAGGATCCATGGGGGACCAACCAAGATGAATAAGAGATCTGTCCTTAGTGAGAAGTGAAGGGGAAGGATGCATGAGGAGACAGGAGCCATGCAGAGAAGGAAGGAGCTTGTGGGAGATGCAGAAAATTGGGAAGTAGAAGACCTTTGTTGCTGTTAGATGCCATGGACTCAGGGACTCATAGAGACCCAAGTACGGTTTTCAGTGGCTGATTGTTTCGGGATTGCTCCCAGAGTGGACTGCCACATCCTTCTCCATTTTTGTGATGCTGGGGCTAGAACTCCAATCCTCAGAGAGTGCAGAGCAGCGCTCTACCACCTGAGCTAAGCCCCAGCCCTGGGGAAGGTCTGGGTAGTTTGAACGTGATTCTCTTTTAAACCTCCTGGTCTCCTGTTCTTTATTTCCTTCCTCTGCTCTTCCACTTCCTGGAGGAGACCAGGTTATAGGTGAGAGATGTTCAGAGGTGCACAGGCATCTACCAGGGCCTAGGCCCACACGTGGTCTGGACGAGTACTTGTTACCCTCTCCCACTTGCCCTGATGTTCTGTCTCACAATTAATCCTCCTACATCCTTGGCGGTCCTCTTCCTGGAATGAACAGGAAGTTAGTGATTCCATTTTCTTTTCTTTGAGCCCTGCTTCTCTTCCCCAGGGAATTTTCAGTTCCCCTGTAAAAGAGGAATAAGAAAAGGACATGGCAAGTCCCAAAGCCATCCAGGAACAATTAGCCATTGAAAAACCTATGAGGGTTGCTATGAGTTGGACCAACTCAATGGCACCTAACAACAACAAACAAAAGAGACAGGATGATTGTTCAGTGTTCGAGACCTTCATTGTGTGGCAGTCTCTGGAGCTGTGGGGTTCACTGTGGAAGTTGGAGGCCTCTCCTCCTGCCTAACTATTCCACCTATTGGTGGATCACTTAGGTCAAACTTTTCTTCTTGGCCACTGTGGTATCTTTACTCTTTCTCCTTCTGCCTGAAGAGATGCCAGTACATACTAGCCCCAAGATTCATATTCATGTGGCCCTAGATCATGTAGCCCCAATCCAGCTTGCACCATGGACTTTTGGACACTGGATGGCCCTTTGCTTCCTTTAGCCTAGGTTTTCCTCCCCTGCAACCTGAAAGAAAGAAGAGCAGTGAGCAGTGTCCAGCTAACCACAGGTCTATGATTTCAGAATCCGTTAACTCCCAACATGCCCTCTCCTGAAGGGCCTTTTGCCAAAGGAATATATCACAGCCCCCCCCCCCAAAGAAACTGATAAACAGTGTCTGCATTATCCTAGATGTTGATTTGATTAATTTGTTAACCACAGTCCCACAGACCACAGCATTGGCTTTGTGGACAAACATGTGGATTCGAATCCTGGTTTTGCTGCAAAGTGGCTGTGTGACTCTGGCCTGATTTGAGTCTGTTTCCTCATCTGTCAAATGAGGACAGAAATACTGACCTGGAGGAATTGGGAGAAATCAGTGAAAGTGTGTGACATGTGAGGGCTAAACGGCAAGATGGTGCACAATCGAGAGTTACGACTGGTAGAGTGAATCTGTGCAACTAGGGCTGGGCCTATCCTTGAAAGCTGCTTGCTGGAGGATGCCTGGGGTGGCCCCATGATTTAGAATTATTGGGCCCACAGGACACCTCTGGAGGGATCTGCACATGGACCGGGGGCAGGTCTTCCAGGCTGTCTTCAGCTGTCTTCCCCAGCAAGGGCAGGTGTGCAGAATGAGGTACACTTACAGACGTGGTGCTTCTCTGCTATGCCAGACGCAGCCCAGGTCTTGGATTGCAGCATTCAGTCTCCCTGGACTGGCGACATCTATCCCAAGGAAATGGCAGCCTGCCTGTACCCAGGCCCCTCGGCACCTGCCAATGATGTTTCTTTAATGATTCATACTCATACTTACAGACTGAAATCTCTGTTGTTATATCCTGAGTAGTCTTTTTTTTTTTCTCTTCAATACTGAGGGGTTGAACCCAGGGCCTTCCTTCCTTTTCCAAGCGCTCTACCATTGATCTCCCCCACCATGCCCACTTTTTCACTTTTTATTTTGAGACAAAGTCTCACTAGGTAGTGTAGGCTGCCTCTGGCTTCGAATTTGTGACCCTCCTGCTTTTACTTCCTGAGTCACTGGGATTACAGGTGTGTGGTACCATCCCCAGCTCATCATTGTACCTTTTTGACAGAAGAGAAAACTATGATGCACCATGATGCCTTTCTTTAGGTCTACAAATTGCTGAACTCAAGCTCACTCCGCTGCCCTGAGTCACCATGTATGGCATTCTGTATTTATTATTCCTCTGTGGAGAGTGTTTTTTTTTTTTTTGGTGTGTGAGGCCCTAATAATTTTATTATTCTATGTTATCTGAGATCTTGGGCTACAAGAAAAACCGTCCCAGATGCACAGTTCCCTTGAGAGGATTGCTCCCCTTTGCTTCTCCCTTGCTGGCCCCCTCCCCCCAGCCTCTCCTTCTAGTCATACTTTATGTGATATTTACCCTGGGAATGCCCATTATCCTATTTATAGGACAGTAATGAATTCACTAAGAAATGAATTATCATTTCTTAGAATTTCTATCAGACTCGCACACATGTGCATGGCATCACACTATAGCTCAACCTTATCTCCTGCTAAAACTAAGATAAAATTTGACTTGTTTTGCTCCTAGGGATTCTAAGAAAGGTAAAAGATGTTACATATTTAAAATGTATGACAATACTCCAAAAAGAAATAACTTGGGTGTGAACAGGTTAATGGGCTGGGGTTTAGCTAAGTTGATGCTGTGCTGCTCTGTGCTCTCTGAGGCCCTGGGTTCAATACTCAACATGACAAAAATGGGAGAAGGACAGGGCATCCTGCTCCAGAAGCAATCCTGAAACAATCAGCCATTGAAAACCCTATGAATAGAAAACAACCACTGACATATTGCTGGGTGTGGTACAGTGTTGGGGAGTGTTTCGTTCTGCTGTACATAGAGTTGCTATGAGTCAGATCCGACTCGATGGGACCTAACAACAGGTTACCACCAGGTGTATCATTTTTATGCATATTCCCTATTAAATGAGCGACTTGGAGTGGAGAAAGAGAGTAAGAAGTTAACACTGATTCAGAATATACTATGCCGCATACACCAGTAGGCATTGAAAGTGCCCTAAAGAAGTCTAAGCCGTTACCCCTACGCCTGAGGCTAAGTTTACTAGGGAAAGACAGCGCCCTCCTCCTGATTTCCCCCTCCTTCCTCTTGTTAGAATCCTGATGTCTTTCCTAAATGGCTTACATCTCCAGCTCAGAAGACTTTGGTTTTGAACCCAAAGAGAGAACCATGCAGTGTCCTATCCTTTATCTGATACCTTGCTGGGGCACCTGTTTTGACCTGTGGCCCTAGCTTCTAGGAGCTCTGGAGACATAGGGAAAGTTGCAGGCTACTGATTTCAGCCATGCCCTCAGGTCGTCTTTGGCATCACCTGTCAGGTTAAGGGCCCATCCAGGGTGTATTTGGAGGCATCACATTTCCTTCCTGAGCTCTCAACATCAAATTTCCCCTCAGGGTCCCCAAATGACCCTGTCATCCATAAAAAGAGAGATTTCTTTGGGAAATTGGTTTCCATTTGCAGCCTCCACACCTCATGGCATAGCATATTTCCCATATGTCAAGTTAAAGATGCTGTTGTCTATCCTGATTTTCTCTTTCTTTCAGGACCCAGTGCAGGCAGGGAGCCGCAGCACAGCAGGGAAAGCTGAGTGCTTTGTCAGCCAGGGAACCACATGGCAGCTGCACAGACCTTGTATCCTATCCCAACAGCTGATTCATCTCCTCTCCCCTGGCCTCAAGTTCTTCTCGTAGTTGCCTGCTGCTCAGGACACCCCGATTGAGCCTCTGAGTACAGATCTCACCCACTGTTTCACGTGCTTCATCTCCGGCGACTGTGGGGAGACCTGGGGAGGAGGAGTTTGATTTCAGCAGGTCCATTATTGATGTCTGTCATGGTTACAGCAAGGAAAAGTGATTGTAGTGTAAAGGGGAGCTGTGTATCCACCTGCTCTCTGTGCTCGGGTTAAAGAAGGAATGGAGAGCCTCCGGCTACAGCTCTCCACTCTGCAGCTGTGTAAATGGTACACAGGGACCATTGTGTTGGCAATTGCCAATATGCAAGTGCTCCCGTACTCCAGACTTTTAAAAAATTGGACTTTAGATATAAAGAATTGGATTAATCACAGTTCTTTTCATTATATACTATTATCAATATTTCAGATAATAGTATACTTTATATACTATTATCTTTATTTCAGTGACATGTCTGCATTAAGTCTTTGGTCTTAGGGCAAGTTCCTCTACTATATTCTTCTTTAGAGGTGACATGACTATGCTTTCTCTATTTCTCTTCAAACATTTATTTAGAGTCCATTTGTCAAGTCCCTTTGAGAAAACTTGTTTCAAATGGAGTTGCATCACTTTTATAGGCCAATTTGGAAACCACTGCCATTTTTCTGATTATTAAAATTTCCTTCTCACAAATGTGCTGTAACTGTGCAAGAGGAAGAATCTTGGCGTTTATGCTTTTCTTAGGACCCTGAAATTATAGGGTATGTATTTCAGAGAGAAATCCATCCTTCTTCCTAATCTGGGGTGAGTACAGTGTTAGATTAGGAAAAAGCCTAAGTGGACTTTTGGTCTGCACAGAAAATTTTCCTTCCTACTTTCCTGCAGCCATAACACTGTAGCATCTGATCCTGTCAGATTTTGGAAGTTATGCAAGATCAGGCCTGGTTAGTACTTGGATAGGAGACCGCCTGGGAACACCAGGTGCTGTAGGCTTGGGAGAAGGACCTGGCAACCCACTCCCAAAAAAACAATCCACCATTGAAAACCCTATGAATAGCACTGACAATATGAAGCACTGACAATAGTGACCCTATGAAGCACTGACAATAGCATTTTGCCTGTCATACATACAGTCATTATGAGTCGGACACCGACTTGATGGCACCTAACAGCCACAACAAATTGGAGATAACAGTGTCCTCAGCAGGCTTGCTTCTGGGAGGTTTTGCAAGTATCTATCACATCATTCGATGCTTGGGGCAAGATCTGAGCTCAGGAAGGAGGGGTTACCTTCCCAAAATCAAAGCCAGGTCAGAACATGGGGACCTTCCTGCCATGTTCAGGAACTGCATGGCCCTTCCTCTCAGGATTCCACTCCCTGCCCTGGGCTGACCCAGAGTGGACTTAGAAGTGGACAGTCCCATTTCCTCAGCTGATTTTCTTATATTCTGGTCACATGCAGAAGCTACATAAAATATAAATAGGTTTCCGAAAACCTTGAGGCCGACTTTAAAACGAGATTACCTCTGATGGGAAGAGCAGGGGTGTTGACCTAGCTTTCCTTTCCTGCCTGGACTTGGTAACTTTTTTAGTCCCGTATCCTGTGATGACCCCATTCTGTGCCCAGGGACTGCCCTGCTGGGGCACAGATATGTTGCTGGTGCTGGCCCTTTGGGGGTGAGCCCCCCGGGCAGCCTGTGCAGAAATGGTCTTCTCAGTCCTGAATTTTCTCATTCTGATTCTGGGGGACCTGTTGATGAGGAATAAACCCAGCATCCTGAGCCTGTCCTGGGCTGTTCTTTCACTTACACATGTCTGTCTGTCTGTCTGTCTGTCTGTCTGTCTGTCTGTCTCTCGCTCTCTCTGTCTCTCTGTCTGTCTCTCTCTCTCTCTTTCTCTCTCCCTCTCTCTCCCTCTACTGTACTTGGGATTGAACCCAGGGCCTTGCTCATACATACTTTTCAAGTGTTCTACCACTGCACCCCAAGCCCATTTTTTATTTTTATTTTTGAGTCAGGGTGTTGCTAAATTATGCAGTCAGCCTCTGGCCTCCCAGGTCACTGGGATTGCAGTCGCACCACTGTGTCTAACTTCATCTACCTATACATCTCTAAAGATGCATCTGAGCACTGAGTGAGGCCACTGTGGCTGTCTTCATGGCTAGAGGTGGGACAACTGTTTTTTATTTTGTCTTTTCTCTTTTCCTCCCCTTTCTTCCCTTTTCCCTTCCCTTCCATTTCCCTTCCCTTCTTTCCAGTACTGGCAGATTGATCCCAGGGCTTCATATATCCACTGAGCTGCACCCTTGGCCCCTTATTTTGTTGAGACAAGGTATCGCTACATTTTATAGGCTGCCTCCAGCCTCAAACTCCTGGTCCTCCTGCTGCAACCTCCAAAATCTCTGGAATATGCATCACAGTGCCAGGGATAACCATTTGGGAGCCTCAGATTTGCTTGATAGGGTGAACTAATTAAGATGGCATTTCTGAAACACCACAAGAAAGCTCTGGTGTTCTAGCACACAATCTTAGGGTCTCCAAATTGGAGAAAGACCCTTTTGTTATTTGTTGTTGCTTTTAGGTTCTGTTGAGTCAGGTCCTACTCATAGTGGCCCTATGTACAACAGAATGAAACACTCCCTGAACTGTGCCATGCCTGGCACTATTGTCAGTGCTTCTCTGCTATTCATAGGGTCTCAATGGCTGATTGTTTTTCTTTTGGGAGTGGACTGCCAGGTTCTTCTCCCAAGGCTACAGCACCTGGTATTCCCAGGTGGTCTCCCATCCAAGAACTAACCAGGCCTGACTCTTAGTTTCTGAGATCAGTTGGGATGGGATGCCAGGGTGGTATGGCTGCAGACCTATTAGTATTTAACTTCCATTAACTATATGACAAAGTGCAACAACTATATTAGATTTTCCCAAGTTTCATTTTTTATGTGAATTATGTATGTGAGCCATTTTAAGTCCCAGATCTTTCCTCTTCCTTTTTGTCTGAAATCTCTGTTGTCACACCAATGAAAGAGACAGCATGTCTAACAAATACTGACTGTTTCTGATCACTGTGATAGGCACTTCATAAACTTCACTGCTGTGAGATGATTATAACATCTTGGGGATAGTGATGGCTGACAACATGATTACATTTGTAGATGATGGGACTGAGCCTCAGTGGTTGCTGTTTGGATTCAATCAGGAAAGTATAAAAAGCCTCTGATGTATATTGGCCCTCTGCAGTTTTTGCTATTGCTTGAGTGGTACTTTAGAGTTGACAAAGAACTTTGCTAGTTTGGTGTACTTGAGGAAGATACAGCTAATACATTTTTGGAAGGTGGTTGTGATAAATGCATTAATTGCTGTTAGGTGCTGGTAAGTTGAGTCCACCTCTTGCGATCCTGTGTACAACAGAACAAAATACTCCCTGATTCTGTGTCAGACACAGGCTCTTTTTTATGTTTTGGCCCATGGTTGCAGCCACTGTATCAATCCACCTAATTGAAGATCTTCCTTTTTTTCATTGATCTGCCACTCTCTCAAACCTGATGTCCTTCTCTAGGGGTTGGTTGCTCCTGACAGCATGTCCAAAAGATGCATTCTAGCCATCCTTGCTTAAAGAAGCACTCTCATTGCAATTCTTCTAGGACGGATCTGTTGGGTATTTTGGCAGTCCATGGTATATTCAATATTTGTCTCCAGTGCCACAATTCAAAAGCATCAGTTCTTCTCCTGTCTCCTTTACTCAATGTGCAGCTTTCACAATGGTATGATGCGACTGAAAATACCATACCACGAGTCAGGCACACCTTTGTCTTCAATGTGACATCTTTACTTTTCCACACTTAAACGAGGTCTTTTGCAATAGCTTTTCCCATCAGTGTATCTTTTGGTTTCTTGACAGCTGCTTCTGTGGGTTGATTGTAGAACCAAGTAAAGCAAAATCTTGGACAACCACAATCTTTTCTCCATTTATCATGAAGTTGCTTACTGACTCAGTTGTAAGGATTTTTGTTTTGTTCATATTGATGTACAATCCATCCTGAAGGCTGTGTTCTTTGATCTTCACCAGTGTTTCAAATCCTCTTCACTTTCAACAAGCAGAATTGTGTCATTTGCTTAACACAGGTTGTTAATGAGTCTTCCGTCAGTCGTAATGCTGCATTCTTCATAAAATTCAGTTTCTCGGGTTATCTGCTCAGCATAAAGATTGAAGACATACAGTGAAAGGGTACAGCCCTGGCACACACCATTCTTGACTTTAACCCGGGCCATGTTTTCTTGTTCTGTTTGTACATCTGCTTCTTGGTCCATGCAGATTGCTTAGGAGTACAATTAAGTGCTCTGGTATTTCCATTCTTTACAGTGTTATCCATAATTTATTTTGATCTACACAGCCAAATGCCTTTGAATAGTCAATAAAACATAGATATGCATCATTCTGGTATTCTCTGCTTTCTGCTAATATCTATCTAACATCAGCAATGATGTCCCTGGTTTCATGTCTTCTTCTGAATCTGACTTCATTTCTTTGTAGTTCCTGGTCTATGTATTGCTCCAGTCACTTTTGAATGGTCTGTAGCAAAATTTTACTTGTGTGTGATATTAATGATATTCAATAACTTCCACATTCAGTTGCATCTTCTTTCTTGTGAATAGGTGCAAGTATGGATCTCTTCCAATCAGTTGGCCAGCTAGCTGTTTTCCAAATCTCTTGGCATAAACAAGTGAGCACCTCCAGTGCTGCATCTATTTGTTGAAACATCTCGACTGGTATTCCATCAATCCTGAAGCCTTGTGTTTCACCAATTCCTTCAAGGGAGTTCACTTCATCCTTCAATACCACTGGTTCCTCATCATATGCATCCTCTTGAAATGGTTGATCATCCACAAATTCTTTTTGGTCTAATGCATCTGTGTATTTCTTCATCTTCTTTTGGTGTTTCCTGCATCACTTAATATTTTCTGTGTAGAATCCTTCACTATTGCCACTTGAGGCTTGAATTTTTCTTCAATTCTTTAAACTTGAGAAAAACAGAATGTGTTCTTCCCTTTTAGCTTTCTGTGTCCAGATCTTTTCACATGCATTTATAATATTTGACTTTGTCTTCTCAAGCTGCCCTTTGAAAACTTTTGTTTAGTTCTTTAACTTCATCATGTTTTTCTTTAGCTGCTCATTTTTCAAGGGTAAGTTTCATAGTCTCTTTTGATATCAAATTTGGTCTTTTCTTTTTTTCCTGTCTTTTTAATAACCTTTTGCCTTCCTCATGTCATTGATGTCATGCCACAACTGGTCTGGTCTTCGCTTATTAGTGTGTATCATATCAAATCTGTTCTTGAGGTAGTCTCTGAACTCAGGTGGGATATACTCAAGATTAAACCTTTGCTCTTGTACACTCATTCTAATATTATTTAGTTTCAGTGTGAACCTGCGTGGGAGCAGCTGATGGTCTGATTCATAATCAGGAGCTGGTCTAGTTCTTACTTTTGGTGTTGAGCTTTTCCATTGTCTTTTTCCATAAAGTAATCAATTTGGTTCCTATATGTTCCATCTGGTGAAGTCCATGTGTATAGTCCCATTTATGTTGGTGATAAAATGTGTCTACAATGAAAAGGTCATTGGTCTGACAAAATTCCCTCATATGATCTCCAGCATCATTTACATTACCAAGGGCATATTTTCCAACTATTGAGCTAACTTCTTTGTTTCCAACTTTTGTTTTCCAGTTGCTAATAATTATCAGGATTTCCTGACTGCATGTTCAATCTATTTCAGATTGCAGAAGCTGGTAAAAATCTTCCCTATCTTTATTTGTAGCCTTAATGGTGGATGTATAAATTTGAATAATTGTCATATTAATTGGCCTTCCTTGTAGGCATATGGATATTATTCTATCACTGACAGCATTGTACTTCAAGACAGATCTTGAGTTATCTTTTTTGATGACGAATAAAACCCCATTTCTCTTAAATCTGTCATTCCCAGCATAGTAGACCATAGGATTATCTGATTCAAAATGGCCCATGCCAGTCCATTTTAGCTCACGGATGCCTTGAATGTTGATGTTTATGTGCTCTGTTTTTCTAGATTCATACTACATACATTCCATGTTCCTGTTGTTAATGGATGTTTACAGTTGTTCCTTCTCATTTTGAGAGCAGATAGGGATGAAGCAATGGAACATCAGCAAATAGAAGTCCCTGGGACTGTACTGCATTCCTGTCATTAAGGTAGACTCTACTTTGAGGAGGCAACTCTTCCCCAGTCATCTTTTGAGTGCCTTCCAACTTGTTGTTGTTGTTGTTAGGGGCCGTCGAGTCAGCACCTATAGCGATCCTATGTACAGCAGATCGAAACACATCCTGATTCTGTGCCAGGCACATGATCTTATTTATGTTTAAGCCCATTGTTGCAGACACTGTGTCAATCCATCTGGTGGAGAGTTTTCCTCTTTTGTGTTGACCTGCCACTCTCCCAAACATGATGTCTTTCTCTAGGGGTTGATCTCTTCTGACTACATGCCCCAAATATGTAAGCCTTCCAATTAGAAGGCTCATTTTCTGGCACTATATCTGATAGTGTTTCTCTGCTATATATAGGGTTTTCAATGACTAATTGTTTCGAGAGTAGGTTAGCCATGTCCTTCTCCTTAGTCTCTCAGTCTGGAAGTTCAGCTAAAACCTGTCCACCATGGGTCACTCTGCTGGTATCTGTAATACTGGTGACATAACTTTCAGCATCACAGCAACATGCAAGCTCCCACAGTATGGCAAATGGAGAGATCCATGAAGGAAATGAGTTAATATCAATATTAAATGTTAAGATAAATACCTGCATAGCCTATATACTCATTAAATATTACCTATAAAAGGAATAATATATGAGGTTACAATGGTTGGCTAATACAATTATGAGTAATATAATGAATATTGGAATCATTACCTCATTTTATCCATGTCTTGCTTCATAAAACAGGGACTCCCCAAGTGGGAAGGGTCAGGTGGAGGACTTCATAAAGAGTTCATACCCCAGATGAGTATTGCTCATCCTGCAACCTGCCAGTTATCCCATCTCAGGACCCATCATTGGAAAATGACAGTAACCAACACCCTTCAGAGCTGAGCTATTCTCGTCACCTGCAGGGCTGGCATGGGATGATGCTTCTCTAGTTAGCAGCCCAGCTTTTCCATTCTGCTCTTCTCTGGCCTACCTTATCCTCTTTTCTCCAGTTGCCTATCCTGTGCCAGCTCTCATTTTGCTTGAGACAGGAAGAACTGATCCATGAATCTTCATCCCTATCTACTCATCTTTTATGTTATTCTAGGGCTTGTGAGCCTAGGAAGCTGAGACTCGGTTCAGCTTTGTCTGAAGTCAAAGCACAGCATAATTCGAATTACATGGATGTTAAACAATTTGGATATTTTCTAAATACATCTTGTACTCCTTTCTTTTCTTTCTTTCTTTTTTTCTTTCTTTCTTTCTTCCTTCCTTCCCTCCTTCCTTCCTTCCTTCCTTTCTTCCGTTCTTTTTCTTTCTTTCTTTCTTTCTAGTGTCGCCCAGGCTGGCCTCGAACTCACGAGCCTCCTGCCTCATCCTCTTCAGCAAGTTGATTACTGGCATCCACAATGGCCAGCTCTTGTACTCTTTTATTTATCCCCATTCTTTGTTCTCTCTCTCCTTAATGGTTATTTTGTAATCCTCTCTCCTATGGTGTCCAGTTTGCTATTAAATATTCCTGATAAGCTGGATGCTCTGGCACACACCTGTAATCCCAAAGACTTAGGCTGCTAAGGCAGGAGGATCTCAAATTTGAAGCCAGAGGCACCCTCTAACTTAGCAAGACCCTGTCTCAAAATTTAAAAAATAGGAAAGAGGTTGGAAGTGTTGCTCAGTGGTCAAGCACTTGTCTGGCATGCACAGTGTCCTGAGCTCAACACCAGTACTGCAAAAAGAAAACAAGACTCCTGATAAATTCCTAATTTGATATATTGCATCTTTCAGTTTCCAAAATGCCTTTTTTTTTTTTTTTTGATGTACTGTGTGTTGAACCCAGGGCCTCGCGCTTGCATGCTGTGCAAGTGCTGGACCACTGAGCTGCACCCCCAGCCTTTTGTTTGTTTGTTTGTTTTACTTTTTGAGACATTGAGACAGGGTCTCGCTAACTTATGCAGACTATCTCTGGTCTCGGACTTGTGATCCTCCTGCCTCCGCCTCCCCAGCCGCTGGGGTTATTGGCATGCACCACTGCACCTGATGCTCAAAATGCCTTTTTAAATCTCCTTTTGAAAAAATATATTCCAATGTCTGTTTCAACTCTCTGTCCTTTCATCTATTTTATCTTTTATTTTATTTAACATGTTAATCATAATTCTTTTAAAATTTTTTCTGCCAACTTCACTATCTGGGCCATCTGTGGGTCTGTTTCTATGGTCTTTCTTCCTTTGATTATTGGTTAAAATTTCCTGCTTCATATATCCAGTAATTTTTTTATTGAATGCTGCTCATTGTACACAAAGAACTACAGAAGTGATAATATTCTTTTCTATCAGAGAGAGTCCTCTGTTCTCTAGTTAGAGTGAGAAAATTTTTACCTCAATTCAAGAAAAAAATGCACAGTCATATTTTGCACTCCAGGAAGTGCTCATGGTCTCTTTGATGTTTCCATGACCTTACTGCCGATTAACACCAATAATTAAATAAGTCATCTCACTCATATGCCATCCTCTCATTCATGGAATTAAAATGAGAAATAGAAAAAAAGAATGAAAGAATTAAAATGAGAGAAAGATGTAGAACATACTAGTCAGTTTGAAGGTGACTTTCTTAATGTTAACAGATAACTAATCTGATCTTGGTTTCACTTTATGACAAATGCCACCTGGATATCTCTTCAGAGGGATGGAAAGTGCAGACATTGATGAGGTGAGATGTGGGAAGAGAGTGAAAATCCACCTTTGGCTATTTGAATTCCAACAGAAAAACTCCATACAGTAATCACCACCAGTCGTCATCTGGAGGAGTAGCAGCGAGAAGGAAAATTTAGGGATAGTTAGGAGGTGGTTCTTTAGGGGCACTTTCTGATGCTGAGACCCTCTCAAGGAGCTTGTTCCCTGCTATTCATGAACTTCCAGTAATTTACCAACAAAATGGAGTTCATCAGGCAACAAAGACAAGGAGAAGTCTGAACTGGAAAGGGAGAGAAATTTCTAGTAAGATGGATCTGGTTTCCAGCTCCTTGACTCAATATAGGTAATAGGTAAAATCCAGGGTGAGGGACTTTTTGTGATAATTTTGTTACCTCTGGCTATTTTATAATAAAGCTTATTGGATTTGTTTACTAGAGTTTGGAGCTTCATCATATTTATTGGGTGGTTGTTGTTGTCAAGTGCTATCGAGTGGGGTCTAACTCATGGCGACCCTCATAGGGCTTTCAATGGCTGATTGTTTCTGGATTATTTTGGGAGTGGATTCCTACATCCTTATCCCGTTTTTGTGGTTCTGGGGATTGAACCCAGGTCCTCAGAGAGTGCAGAGCAGGCCCTCTCCCAACTGAGTTAAAACAGCATTTATTGAGTACTGAGTAAGATATAAAAATCACAAAGCACAGCTGGGGCTCAGTGGCTTAATGGTAGAGTGCTTGCCTAGCATGCATGAGGCCCTGGTTTGAACCCCAGCACCACCAAAAAGAAGAAAAAAATCACAAGTCAGATCATCTTTTTCCTATAGCCAACACTGTTGCACCATCCTCTACTTGTTTGCCATATAATATGTCTCTTTTATTGAATTATTGGAACTAAAATTTATGATTCATAAACAAGTCCAGTTATATCAGGTGACCTCAATCTCCTATGGCCATTGTACAATGTGAAGGGAAGAGAGGGTGTTGGCTTGTGACCAGCCCTGGACACTACCATAACTAGGGAACATGGAGCTTGAGCTGAGCCCCAGGAACCTGGCAGTAAAGGGGCCAGGCACCAACATACTGGCCTGGGGCTGGTGGACGTTCATGGTGGGCAGCTCTAGGAGGACAGAGTCTCACCACTAGCTGGCCCTCAGGTGGCCTCTGATGTGCTCAAGTCAGGCATGGTCTCCGTCCACATACTGGACTGATTGGTGTTCTTATCCTTACACTAGATCCTCCAAACTTTTGTTATTTTATTGTTGGTCCCTCTGTTCTCAGTCTGTCCCCGTTTGTGCTTGCTCTCTGATGACCCCAGCTTCTCTCTCTTCATTCTAATCCAGTCTCTGTATATATTTCCACAGACAGCCCCACATCGTCCTCCCAGGCTCCTGGATCTTCTCTGATTCCTTCTCTACCAAGCCTTGCACACAGGGCTCCATCTGCATTTCTTTGAGTCTCCCTTTGGCCCCAGTCAGCTGTTTCCCTGAGAGCATAACCCATGCTCATCGTTAGCTGAGTGTGTGAGAATAAATAAAACAAAATTCCTACTGCTGAGCAACCAATTCTCCCTGAGAATTTCTCAATTCTTAACAAGGGAGGACAACATTTAATTAAGCATTCAATGGAGAGGTGCTAGAGAAAGTCTGATGTGAGAAAAGTTAATGTAGTTTGAAATAGGAGATGTATGTCTTGATGTGGGATGTCTTCACTGCTGGACTTTGGCCAATGTCATCATCAATGGGCAAGGATATGTGGCAGACAGAATCACAACAACAAAATGAAACTATAACCAGATTTGCAGAAAGGTGCCAACCCACACACAGCAGAATGGTGATAGTCAACAGTCTCTAATGTCGACAGCCCAGTCTCAACAACATTGTGTATTTGATCTAGCCTAAGAGTTTGTAGTATGCCCAACTCATTCGTTCTGCTCCTAATATTAGTGGAATTATGGGTTGGGAGTCAGAGTTGATATACTGATGTACAATATGACATCCACATTTTTGAAAAAACAGCTCCCTGTGCAATCCATGTGGAGGCTCTGTGGCTTCTCAGTGGGGTTTCCATGGATCCTGGGGTGTTAATGAGAATGTGATATTCATGAACAGATGAAGAAACTGACCCGTGGCTTTAAATCAAATGAGACGTGTGTGTGTGTGTGTGTTAAGGGAGATTTTGTTTTATTCTTCCTGAAAAAATTAAATTGCAAGAAAAATGCTTTTGGCCAGAGATTTCATAATAATTTTCCTCCTACAAATCTAAAATAATCTTATGAAAAATTCAAAGCCAGGTTTTCGAAACACCCACCCATGCGAGAATTCTCTAGGAAAGAGACTTTCCTTGGCCCGTATACAAATTCTGAGGGGAGAGGTTGATCTCACAGCCCCCTCAGAATCCCTTAGAACCGCTGCAGGGATCCTGGAATCCACTCTGAATCTCTCTGGAGGCCTCTCTAATGCTTCATCATGGCTTCCCCTTGTCACTTTTCCCCTAAATATGATCCATATACTGGGTTGGTGTTTTCTAATCAAGCAAGCTCCTCTCCACCATCTCCTGAATTTGTGTCCCTATTACCTCTTACCAGCGGTTGTGAAACTTGCTGTGCTATTTACATTTTGTGCCTTAGTTTCCCCATTTGCCACACGAGATCATTCCTCACTACTGGTAAGAATATTTTGTGAGGGTTATGTATAATTTTTTTCAAGTGTGGTTTCTGATACTCAATTGTCACTTAGTAAATACTGGTAGTAGCTCTATCCACAGGGACTGGGGTAAAATAAGCGAGGCACTTGTCTTAGCTGCAAAATTTAAGAAGGTAACAATAAAAAAATCCTCAGACATGAAGATGAATGATATTCAGTGCAATGTTAGAACTTCAAGGTTAACATAAAAATCCACAATGAGTGGAATTTCAAAATTTTAAATCAACACAAGATCAGTGTTATTGATTTTCTTTTCTTTTTCTTTTTTCTTTTTCTTTTCTTTTTTTTTTTTTTTTTTGCTTCAGGTTCCTATGTGACATGGGATGGTACTGGTAGGAATGAGTAACTATTCACCTATGCATATTTCTGCATCTTGCTTCTTGTTTGGCCCATCAAGAAGTCCTTTTTCCTCTGTCACGAAAAAAAGGATCTGAAAATGAGATAAATGGGCTAGGGGGTTGTCCATCTTGCAGGGATCAGTTCTCCAAGCTGCTGGGCTTGCTCAGAAATCCTTGTATGTGCCTAGGAGTCAGCAAACTGAATAATGGTGTGAGCCCAGGGCAGGCCCTGCTTTGATAGCATGGGAGCAGGACAGGCAGGTGTACTGGCAGCTGGTGTGGTCAGCACAAACAGGAGGAGGCTGGTGGGGGCTGCTGGTCAGGGTGCATCAGAGGGGCAGCCTTTTCCTTTCCTCCATCCCATCCCTCTTTGTTTTGAGTTTTTGTTGTTGTTGTTGTTGTTTGTTGTTTTGTTTTTTTGTTTTTGAGACAGGGTCTTGCTAATTTATTCAGACTGCCTCTGGTCTCAAACTTGAAATCCTCCCGCCTCCACCTCCTGAGCCACTGGGATTACAGGCGTGCGCCACCATGCCCGGTGCTGTTTTGAGTCTTATGGTAACCTGATTACAGGAATGCAGCTGAGTCCTATGACATAGAAACTTAATTCATTCACTTATTTGGGCTATTTGGAAAAGGGGGGAAGGAGAACAGGTTAAATAATGCTGAGGGTTCCATCCATCCATCCATCCATCCATCCATCCATCCATCCAGAGTGAGTGTGCAAGGAGGCAATGGGAGGCTCAGCCTGGCCCTCCTCTCATTGGGTCTAGGTTCCCAGGTCCCTGCTGTGGTACTTTCAGTGTGGCGTGCATTCCTTTTGCTTGTTGCTCATATGTGCATGTGTGAGGCTGTAGAGCATGAGAGGTAACTCCAGGAGCCAAGTATTATTTTTTTCTAGCTTTTAGCAGAAGAACTAGTGGCTTTGCCCAGTTGTGGAGGAGACATGCTGGCTGGTTTTGTACGTTCCTTATAGGAAATGGCAGGGATTTCCTAGAGATCAGTTGGACCATTCTTGGTTTTCACAGTATGTGCTGACTTAGAAGCTCACCTTTGGGGAAGATGTACTTTTGCTAGTTTATGCATCCATCACTAACTCGTTTAACTGGCAGTAGTTACTGAGCAAAGACTGTTGCTCGGACACTGTGCCAGGTGCAGGGATCTAAGCCTAGGAGGGTATGGTCACAGCTTCATGAGTTTGTGTCCCAGTGGGGACCACCACACATCCACAGCTGGTGCCAGCACAGGGCTGGTGGTGTTGGGAGCATGGTTTTGTGGAGTGACAGTCTCTCTCTTTGTTCCCAAGTCTTTGATTTTGTCCCTCGAGCATTCCATCCTTTTTCAAGGAAATGTCCATGAGCTGTCTTACTGCCCTCAGGAGCTAGGGCCTAGGTCTTTGCCATGGCATGTGGGGACTATGTCCCCAGAATCCTTTTCCTTGTCATCAGAAGTCAAGGCTCAGGTCACCCCTGTGCATGCAGCCTGCTTTCCTGACCGCCTTACGTACTGTAGACACCTTCTGTGAGGGCCACAGCTGCAGCTTGGTGCACAATACATCCTCAAGGTGGGAACCACGCTGCTTGTGAGGGCTCTAGAAAGCCATGTGGCCCACGGGCAGCTGTTCTTGCAATTGGTGGGCTTCCCCCGGGGCCCACTTTCCACCATTTGGCCAGCTCTCCATAGCACCTGCTGTCTGTCTCCTTCAGGTCTGCCAGGCTCAGGCTTTGCCTCCATCAGGGTTTCCAGAGTTTGAAAGTTAACAGAATTTTCCTAATGATACAAACAATCAGAGGATTACAATTTGGCCACAGAAGGCCATCAGAGAGGCAGCGGTGTTATTTGCTCAGCACATGCTTTTAGCGATGGCGACATCAGACTTGGCTGTGCTTATGCCCAGCCATTGGCTTGATTGTTCAAAACTATAGTTGCTATTATGCTAAAGCAGCAGAGGGACACGGATGGTGCAATCAGTCACCCCGGAAATTGATCCAAATGGCATTCGTTTTGCAGATTTTCCCAAATATTTAGGTGTTTGGCACACAGAAACTCTCTTTCTGTGTAATTTTTTGGCATCATCCAAACATAAGCTGTGTTGACTTCGTTTTTGCCTCTCTGCAAATGTTTTCTTTTACTAATATTGAACTAATGTGTTGCATTACAGATAACTGAATAAATAAGAAATTTGGAAAGGGCTTATATGAAACAAATTTTTATGGTGACATTGAAGAAAGGTTGATCTCCTCTCAATGTTTATAGGTGGACTATTTCCTATCGATTGTACTTACACAGACACATTATTTTCTGTTTTTTCCTGAAGTCCCATTTTCTAATTACAAGTGTTGATTTTTAAAACTGACCTTGGTAAGTTATTGCTTGCGTTGAATAGATTATTTTTATTTATTCTTTTTTATTGTGCATTATATGAAAAACTAGGTAGTTCAGACAGGCAGAGAAAAGGGTTTAAAATCACCAATAATCCCATCACCCAGAAATAATGAATGGGAACATTTTATTTCCTGTTTATCTGTTGCGATATACTTATTTGCCATTCACTCAGCTAAATACTTATTGAATTCCTACTTTGTACTCAATACATGGAATCATCTTATATGTATTCTTTGAGACCAGCTTATTTCTTCTAGACATGTACATCTTTCCATGTCAATAAATGTGTGTTTATAGCATCTTTTACAATCTTTTTCAGTAGTGAGGGCCTATTGACATATCTTGCTGTTATTTTTCAGTTCCTATTATTATAAGTTGTTATAAACATTACCACTGCAAAAGTCCTTGCACATATTTCTTTGCATGCTTATATGATTAGTTGGGAAGGATTTCATATGTTTTACTTCCCAGTTACAAAAGAAGGTATAGGATCAATTTGTAGCCTTCCTAAGAAAATGCACCATTTGTCTTGACCCATTGGAAATGAAATTGCTGTCTCTGCAATGGGTTTTCACCTGCTGTTGCCCTGCCCAGAATTGCTTCTTAAGGCTGCAGTTTGATCATCTTTTAGTTTCAGTTTAAATGTGACTTTCTGAGAAATCTTTCCTGACTATCCCTCAGTCTACTTTTATTATTGCTATTATAATAATGCTATTATTACAGTGCTCTCATTACTGCTACCTTCAGCCCTCTGGGTGCCTGCTTCTGTACTGTGAAGATCACTGAACATAGAGATCCTGTCTCTTTGGCTCAGTACTTTCTCTCCAATCTATTAACATCATGCTTAGCCCATAAGTATTTGTTGAATGAGTATAAGTCTATAGTTGGAGCTGGGCACCATGTTGCATGCCTATAATCCCAGCAACTCAGGAGGCTGAAGCAGGAGGAACCACAATTTCAAGGCCAGAGGCAGCTTGTCCAAATTAGTGGAACTCTGTCTCAAAATAAAAAAGGTTCAGTGGATACAGCTCAGTGCTAGAGCACTTGCAGAGCATGCAGGAGACCCCGGGACTGCCAAAAATTCCTTTAAAAAAATAAATAAAAATAAACAAAAATAAATATAAATAAATAAATAAAACTAAACAAAATAAATAAATAAAAAGTTCAGGGTTGGAAACCTGTGGTTTCCAGAAGCATTTGATGTTTGCTTCTGTCTGTTGGGAGATGCCTGTGCCCTGCCACTAATTAGGAGGCCATGGTTTATGCTTTGCTTTGGTGTGGAGACTCTTTCTCTCTCAAGCCAGATAAGAAAGTACTGACTCTCCTAACCAAAGATTCCAGAAGTAGGGCTGGCTTCTGCCATGGCTGGTCTTGTGTGCTCAGTGATATTCCCAGAAATTCACCTTTGTGCCTCTAGCCTTGCCTGCCTCTAAGCCAGCCTCACTCTCTGACAGGCGCTCCTCTGTAGGGAGGGCGAGGGCCTGCCTGCCTTCCATGTCGACCCTTCTCTCTTTCCTGATAATTCCATCAAAACTCCTAGTGAGGAGTCTCCCCTAGAGTCCCCCTGTGCCTAGTGAGAAGGGCATCCTTTGAGCATTGGGTCATCCATGAAGCCAGAAGGAAGAAGAGGAAGACAAAATCAATTGTTGCCGATGCCCACCACTCTCCACAATTGTTGTGAAGTTTCAGCTCGCCAGCCCTCTCAGCCCCCACTTTGGGGTTCGTGTTGTTCATGTAGGAAATTTGCAAAGTGACACTGGCTTTATTGCGCTGAGGACCCAATGAAATAATAGGTACGAACCCACTTGGCCATTATAAGGCACGTTGAAGAAAGAAAGGCCCTTTGTAACATAGGATTGTCGGTCCCTTGGTCTCCCTTGCCAGGTGGCTGAGTGACCTGAGTTCCAGTGGTTGCAGCTAGAGAGGTGGAGTCTGAGTTTGGACAGAAGCCAGGTCACCCATCACTGCAGTCTGTGCGCGTGACCTTGGCAGGCAGGCTGCTTCCGCAGACCCTCCTGGACAGACTCAGGCACCGCCCTGCAGGCCCTGGGCCTGAGCCATGGGGCTGTGAAACCAGCCGCTTATTAGACAGCATTGTTTCCAGGCATCTATAACCTCTTGATGGCTGTTTTGTCTGCAGCGTGAGAAGCATGATGATATTAAAGCCAGGTTTGTTACAGCTGGCCTTATCGGCAGGGGTCTGGCTTGAGGGAGGGGTGTCAGCAGAGCTGTGGAGTCAGCGGCAGAGGGCAGGGGAGGACTTCTCGCCTCTGCCTCCAGGACGTGCAGCTTAGACCTGCAAACCACCACCAGCTCCTCCAGCCTCATTTCTCTTTGTGCTCTGTGACTTCAGACCAACTGCTGAATCTCTCTCAACTTCAGAACAAATTCTTTATAAAACTATCCCAGTTGTGCATTTCAGAGTGAGACAACACACAGATACCCCCTGGCCCTGGGTTTAGCATGTAGTATATGTGTTTTCAGTGACTATGTCTCCTGGTGTTATCCTTTAGATGGCTCTTTACAAGGCTGTTTGGCTCTGGGGTCCATGGACAATCCTTATCCTTCCTATGTGCTTTGACCACTGGGCCCCTTTTCCTGGTGCTGCTACTTCACATCAGAAATTTGCTGAGTCCTTGCAGGGGGTGACGTTGGGGGTGAGTGTCTAGGTAGTGGGGTTGGAAGTGCTGAGTCCAAGGTCTTGGAGACAGGTAGTGGGTATGGGGTGAGAGGAAGATGAGGGGTATACCCCAGATCTGGGATACAGAGTGGTCTCAGTTAGGACAAGGAGGCTACAGAATGCTCTAGAAGGAGTGAAGGGCCCTGCTCACTTTATTGGAGAAAACCTGAGGTCCTGCCTATGCTAGCCTTTTCCAGGGAATTCACCAGGGGGTGAAAGAGACTGTGGCAGGAGCAGGACAGGGCTGGGCACCACCAGAGTGAGGCTCATGGGACAGATGACCAGAGAGACCTAGCCTGGCTACCCAAGTAGTCAAGTGTGAGTCTGGTTTCTTCCTTTCCAGCATGCAATACAGAGCCTTTACAGAGGGGGCGCTCAAGAGCACATGCTGAAGGGATTTGGAGGGGAAGAGAGGAGCCAGTAATAAGTCAGAGATTCTGTGTGGGAGTGAGGGGAAGCAATGGAAGAAGAGATGAAGAATGAACTGCGTGTATGTTATCAATCAAGATTCATTCACCACAAGCAACAGAAAACAATGGGAGCCTGTAATTTTTCCCAGGATGAGCTGTCCAAAGCTTGGTGGCAATGCCAACAAAGTCCCCAACCTTTTCTTCCTCCCTTCAATTCTTAGCTTCTGCATTTGCTGACCTGGATCTTGGGGCTACAGCAGCTCCAAATAACTCTCCAGTGTTGTGTGGAAAGGGGGGAGAAGAGCCGGGGTGACCGTAACATCTGTCTGGATTTTCCAGATTCCCAGCAGGCTTCTGTTTCCAACTCAGTGGACCGAGCCCTGTCTGATGACCACTCCTGGCTCATGCTGCCTCCACAGTGAGGCCGGCCAATGAGCAGGGTTGGAAGTGAGTGTGGGAGGAGCTAGAGCAAGTTCTGTAGGCTAAGCTGAGTGGCTGAAGGGCAGAAGGTTGAATTAACACAAAGAGGGCAAGGGCAGAGGAGCTTTGGAGGGAATCAGAGCCTGAGATTCTCATGTGCATTGAAATAGAATCAGTGCTGCTGCTGGAAATGCAGCCTGGAGGCGGAGGTGGATGTAGGACAGGAGGTGGCCATTGCAGCCCGTGGGGAAGAGCAGTGTTCCCATCCAGGCAGCAGGAGGGGACCAGAGGACCATCATCAGGGCGGAGGCCAAGCATGGAGGCCTCTAGGAGCTGCTGAGGGGAGGGGGAAAGGGAGCCGCCTCAGGAGCGTGTCATGGAGGAGACACAGGGCCAGCAGGAAAGCCAGGTCCCTTTGGGCAGATATTTATCAGGCACCTTCTGTGTGCCAGGAGTTAAACGCAGACAGGCTGCAGAGTGAGCCCTGCTGGACTCCATGACCATAGATGCAGGCAAGGAAAAGCCCAGAACGACCTATGCCTCTTGAACCCTGGCTGGGGTGGAATCCAGAGACAATGGGGGAAAGAGAGGTAGGAAAAGGCAGCTGTGGAGCTGACTTTGAGAAAGTGCCTCGCTGCTTCTCTCTGCTCTTTGTTTTGCCTCCCAGGGATCTGGAGGCTGTCTCCAAGGGTGGGAATAGAAAGGAATGCGTGGAGACATGGGTGACGTGGATATAAGGCCACTGGGTGCCAAATATTGAAATCTCCCTTCTCCGAAGCTTTTGCAACCCAAATATATAAACTGCATAGACAGCGGGGCACCTCTCAAAATCTGTTGCTTAAGTCTTGAGTTTTAATTTAAGAAAATTTAATTGCAAAATTCTAAAAATAATCTGAAACATAAATAGCCAAGGAAGCTTGTCAAAATCACCGAACTCAGACCATAACTGAAGAGAGTAGAAAATGCGCCAGCTGAACAGGCAAGCTCACTTCTAGATGTCACTGGCCTGTGCTAGAGGTGGGGACAGGCTCTGCGTGTGTCTTGAGTGCTGACCCCATGGTAGCCTGAGCCTTCTTCCAGCTGCCTGGTTGGAGCTTAGCTCTGTGCCTCTCTCCCTCCAGCAGTATTTCCGCAGCTCCCTGGGGAATGCTGACATTCAGACCAATTGGTGCCCCTCACCACCTTGCTCCCTCCGTCCTGGGCTCCTTCCGTATGGGAAGCTGCTTCCTTCTGGCTGCTGTTGTGATCCTGTGTCTTCTTTTTTCCTACTGCACAGCCGAGACCTAGGCCTGTTGCTGGCCCATTCTCTTCTCATTATGTGGCAGGACTGGGAGTAGTCAGGGATGTCTGGAGAGAGGTGGCAGTGAAGAGTTATTGAACTTATCTTAGAAGGCCTGGCTGGAGGAGGACGTGGAGGCAAATAGCCCATGGGGACCCGGTGGTTAGGGAGTGGTGTGGAGGGCTTGTGGTGATGGAGAGGATGTCATTTGATTTTTAATTTTATGTATGTATGTATGCATTTTTTAAGACAGGGTCTCATTTTATAGCCCAGGCTTTCCCAGAAGTCATTATGTAGACCAGACTTGTCTTCAGTTTGTGTAGATCCTCCTGTCTCAGCCTCCAGAGCACTGGGATTACAGATGTGCATCAGCATGCCTGGCTTCGAAAACAGGTGTTCTTTTGTTTTTTGAGAAAGGGTCTTGCTAAATTGTACAGGCTGTTTCTGTCCTCAAACTCTCGATCCTCCTGCCTTGGCCTCCCAAGTCGCTGGGATTACAAGCTTGGGCCACGAGATGATATGATTTAAACTGGGAGTTCAGGATGGTCTCAGGGAGAAAATGGCCTTAAGCAAAAGCCTGAAGCAGGTGAGGGAGTGAGTCCTGTGGATGTGGAGGAAGACCACCCAGCAATGACACAGTAAGGGTGCAGTTCTGCAGTAAGCCATGTGCCTGGTGTGGCCAAGGAAGGGTTAGGATGCCAGGAGCCTGGAGCAGAGGGATGGATGGGGAAAGGAGTAGCCACAGGGTCAGATGTGAGGGGTGGGATGGGATGGGTTAAGGACCTTAGAGTCACATCTGTTCCTCTTGTACCTCAGGGGCTTTGGGGGAAAAAGGGAGCAGCTAAGGATCCACATGGTTATGGGAACCCCCATGATGTAAGTGGCTACTAGCAAATCCATCCAAATTTGGCCCTTGGGTGAGTTAATATCTTTATGATTTCGTTTGTGAAACACTTTGCCCCCTGTCCAGGAAGGTTACACTGTCTCTGTGTCTTCCATGGTTGCTTATTTAAGCTGCTGCTGCTGTTAGGTGCCATCAAGTCAGGTCCCACTCATAGCAACACTATGTACAATAGAATGAAACTCTCCCTGACTCTGTGCCATGCCCGGTGGCACTATGTCCGTGCATCTGTGCTCTTCATAGGGTTTTCAATGGCAGATTGTTCTGGAGACTGCTTTGGAAGTGGGCTGTCATGTCCTTCTCTCAGTATTGTGGTGCTGAGTATTGAACCCAGGGCCTCAGAGAGTGCAGCGTAGCACTCCACCAACTGAGCTAAACTCCAGCCTGCTTATATATAAATATCCTTAAAATGATAATGCAGGAAGGATCTGTCACAAGATGTGCAGAAACTGAGGTAGGACCGACCCAGTGCTGGAATGAGCAAATAAATGGAGAAGAGGTGGGAAAACAAGAAGATGGATCAGGATGCTGCGGCAGGTGCCTGAGAAAGAGGTGAAGTGCTGGAGCAGTGTTGCAGAGTAGGGGCGTAAGAGAACCAAAGGCAATTCCCAGACATACATTGGACCTCACAGTCGACAGTGTTTCCCAAGAGATTGGAAAGGAGTGTGAGAGAAGATGGGGTGAACAGGATTGGAAGGTCTGGGCCTGAACAATGGAAGGTTACAACTTCTGTCCATCCAGCTGGGAATACAATAGAAGTTGCTGGTGTGGGCAGGAAGGTCACAGACATGGTGAGTCTGGCTCAGATTGGAAATGGCCCAGGGCCTGGGGATCAGACCCATATGACTGCACTGGTTAGGGAGGAAGGACTCCTGGCCAAGCATGCTGCCAGCCACTGCTCCACCCAGCTCCCCACTTGTCCTCTCTGCCCTTGGAGTTGACTTTTAGTTCCCCACTTGGCACCTGCTTGGCAGCACTGCCCAGCTTCTGCCCTAGGCCAAGCCTTTCTGGGCACAGAGCTGAGCACACACCGCAGCCCCAAAGGGTCCCCAGCCCACAGGGGCAACCAGCTCACCCATCTGCAGACACTGTGTGTGCTGGGGACTGAGGCTGTTACTAGCCCAAGGGCGGCAGCAGAGCTGGCTCCTAGGTAGGGTAGGATAATGGCTAGTATGGGGGCTTGGAGCTTTATAAAACTTCAGGATATCAAGGTTATTGGAGTGAAGGAGGTTTGCAAGAAGTGAGGATGGCTGGGGCTGGCCTCCAAATCCTTTCATATGTCAGGCCAGGAAAACTGGCTGAGCAGTGATTTTCCAGCTGGGTCTGGAGACCCATAGATGAAGATGGTTACCCAATGTCCTGGGCTACACCCAACACTTTGTCATGGGATAGGATGTGTTAGGATAGGATAGGAGTGGAGTAGACTGTCACTAGGGCACTGTTTTGTGAAAGCAGCCTTCCAGTTATGTGCCTGTGTTGTGTCCTGGCCCCATGGCATTGTGCAGCTCTCTGTGTGTCCTATTAAATGTTTGAAAGCCCTAATAGTGTGTTATCAGCTAACTACATATATGCTAATTTGCTCCCTCTGCCTTGGGGGTGGCCTGAGTCTGGGCATGTAGCCTCCAGATAGGGACAAGCCCATTTAAGCTGTCTCCCCATGGTATGCAGAGGTCATGGCTTGCTACGCGTGTGTGATGGGGCAAAGTTTGCAAATGCTGAGGTTCTAAGGGCAGGGAGGCTGGTTTGGACAGATACAGCTGTAGGAAGGAGGAGGGCCTTGGAAGACTGGACCCAGGGAAATGGATGACAAGATAACACTCTGTCACCGACCTTCTGGGAGCATTGTCTGTGTACTTCCCACCCAGCCTGCCCTCTGCAGAGTCCCTCAAGCTCCCCGAGCTGGGCCCACTTCCTCTCCATGTCCCTGCTACCTGTGTGGGGCTGTGTGTGCTGTGGAGCCCAGGTAGGCTGGAGACACAGTGCAGGGTAGGGGTGTGGTGGCCCTGGTGCCCTTTAGCTTCAGGGTGCCCAGGGTAGAGTGGCTCCTTCCACACATAGAGGGAGGTGGCCCTTAGGGGGCAGTGGCCAGGAAGGAGCCCCACAGCGTGATGACGTTCACTGTTCAAGCCTCCTGCATGAGCATAGGCTGGCCACAGGTCTGACTCAGGCTGTCCTTCCGCCAGCAGGTGACACAGACAGGCGTCCCAAGGTGGGAGTTCATGCCAGGACCCGGGAGCCACTCGGCTGCCTCATCCTGAGGTATTAGTGAGCACATGACTTATTCCAGAGATTGTTTTTTCTTTTTTTCTTTTTTCTTTTTCTCTTTCTCTTTCTTTCTTTCTTTCTTTCTTTCTTTCTTTCTTTCTTTCTTTCTTTCTTTTTTCTTTCTTTCTTTTTTTGCTGGTGTTTGAACCCAGGGCCTCACACTTGCATGCTCTACAGGGGCTGGACAACTGAGCTGCACCCAGTCCATTTTTTTACTTTTTGAGACAGGGTCTCGCTAAGTTACGCAGGCTGCCTCTGGTCTCGAACTTGTGATCCTCCTGCCTCTGCCTCCCGAGGTGCTAGGATTACAGGTGTGCGCCACCATGCCCGGCTGAGATTGTTTTTTTCTAAATAACTCAGAGGAAGGAGAAGCCATTTCTGTGGCTTTGCATTTCAGACTGAGTCCAGGCTAATTTTGTTCTTCTTAACTGTATAAGGCTGGAAGTAGTAGAGTAGTGTGCTCTTTGAGGCTGAGAAATGCATCTAAACTTATAACATGTTGCTTTAGGGCATCCCTGTTTTACACAGTTTTTAAGAAAAAAGATTTCCATCCTTCCCTCACATCCTGTTGTAGCTGCTGAGCTATTGGCTGTGGTCACGTATGTATCATCTGGAAGAAGCTTCTAAGCTGGCATCACGTCACCTAATTGCCAAGTGGAACCCCACTTGGAGTTGTAATGTGATGCTTCTCTGAATGAGCTCTCAGGTCTGAGGGGACCCATTTTGCCCGACTCTGGGAGCAGCAATCTTTATAGTGGTCTTTGCTGATGGGATCTCCCTCTTGCATGCAGAGGATTGACTGTTAAAAGGAACTCGTACAGACTCAAGGAAGGCATTTGGTCTGAATAAGTTACTGGCCCGCCCTTATTTAGGCCTGCAGCCTGCTCTCTAGGGCCCTGTTTCCCGGGAGTTGCTGAAGGTACAAAGATGAAGTGTGCATTGGGGGCTCTCTGGGGAGGAAAGTGGAAAGGCAGTGGGTAGAAGGAAGGATGTAGTGTGTAGTTTGGCTCAGGTTCCAGGCTGAGCTCCCACCTCCTGCCTGGATGGCCTTGACCGGCCACTTGCATGTGCACCTGCTGTCCTCTACCTGCAGAGGAGGACTCAGTGTGCACACAGTGGCACTTCCAAGTTGAGGAGGCTATTGGAGGTTTGTTCATTTCATCTTGATTATTTTCCCCAAGTCGCTCTGGATAAGGCAACAGCCTAAGCAGAAATTGTGCGCTAGATAACGTTTAAGTCAGTAGGCTGAGTACAGAAGCGTCTGTCACCCAGTCATTTGAAAGCTGAATAAAACCCAGACCAACTTCCCCTGGACAAGGACTTTGGTTAGCAGGGAACCCTTGGACTTGTACTCAGACATCACTCCTTCCCTGTGCCCTCATTAGCCCACGAGCCAATTCCTTAACAAATATGTCTGTTTCTCTCTGCCTCTGTGTTTGGCTGTGACTCTCTGTCTTTCTCTGTTTCTCTCCCCTTCCTTGCCTCCTTTCCCCAACTACACACACCCTATTGGTTCTGTTTCTCTGGAGAACCCAGACTAATACAGATGGCAGAGTCGGGTCTTTTTAAGCAACGTTCGTCAGACATATCCCCAGGCACAGCACTGTGAGCTGCAGCCTGGTTTTGGCAAGAGCCACTGAAGAATTTCAAGAGGAGGAAGGACATAATTGGATCTGTGAATCTGAAAGATGCTGGGTGGTGGGGGTCAGATGGTGAGTGTGGAGACTGGGGGAAGGGACACCAGCATGTATAGCCACATGGGAAATAATAGATTCGGTGGCAGCATTGGGGATGGGGAGGAGGAGCCAGCACGGGATGGTATTTAGGCAGAAGCACCTGTGGGAACCAGGACCCAGTGTGTGAGGGATGAAGGAGGGAGTCGGGGCTGTCTGGCTCCTGGCTTAGACACACACACAGGGCCGGTACCTGGTGGGGCAATAGGTGGGAAAGGTGGTGAGATTTTTGTGCATCATGTCACATTGGGAGGAGCCACTGAGGCACCCTGAAGGAGCTGCCAGGGAGGACAGATCTGGGAGATAAGAACAACTGGTAGAGGGTAGGGGGTGGACTCTCTGGAGTGTGCAGAGCTTGTCTGCACTGTCACAGAGCAGGCCTCCCCTGGGACAGGATCAGGAGTATCTTGCAGCATGTGCTCCCGCCGAGGTCTGCCAAGTAGGAGCCCACAGATGCTAAGAGTAGACGGGTAATGCCAAGAAGGGAGCATCCGCACCTGTCAGCGGGACGCAGCAAAAGCCTTAAACACCATCTGGTGCCCGCCAAGAAAAAACAAATAAAAAAAGACTCTGTGATATGACCCCACACTAAAGGGAAGAGGCTTACTGCTTACACGAGAAGGGATTTTCCATGTTCATGCGTGGGACATGGGTACACGCGTGGCTGTGCTCCAGTGGGACCCCCCAGCATGGACACATGTACATTTATGAACAATAGCATCTCACTAAGCCTAACATCGTGCATCTCATTTTAGCTTCAGCAGCTTCGACCCCCTGGAACAGCCGGTACAGCCTCATTAACAGAGGTGGAGAGTGAGAGAGCCCTGCCTGCAGACAGGCTGGGTGCTGCCGAGGAGGCAGGCGGCAGCTCTGGCCCGTGGACCCTGTGTGGAGATGGCAGAGCCAAGGCCAGGCAGGCTCTGGGCTCTCTGCCCTGACCAGCAACAGCATCTCCTCCTCCCCCAGGCTGGCCAGGCTGAAGGCAGGACTCTGCCACCAGGTTACAAATGCATCTGTCTGGGTACATTATCTAAATTGTTATGGATCACCCTGGGTAACGGCAAAAGTAAAAACCGCTGTTAGCTCAGTGAATAAATCCTTGGTGCTGATCAATCATTGCATGGCGTAGGCTCTTTTAATAGGCACAATTTACACAGAGGCTTGGCAGACTGCTCTGTCTACTAATTGCAGTTGGAAAATGGATGCCGATCTCTGCTGTGCCGTAAAAATGTAAACTCTAAATGACTTAAATGCTCCTGAGCTCCCTTCTCCACCTAGCATTCAGTTCTACCTACTATTTAGACACAAATTGGAGAAAAAACTACTCTCTTGTGAGATAATAACTTTTATAATGTGAGGGTCAATGTTTTTCCCATGTGATGCCCCAAACTGATCCTGAAGCCATGGGTTCCCCAGGTTTCCACCCAGGGGGGAAGCATTGTTGTTAGCTACGTGGACGATCCCGGCCTTTTGGGTGCCATGATGGTATTGTTGTTAGGTGCCGTCAAGTCAGTGTCTCACTCATAGAGACCTACTTACAACAGGCAAAACACTACTGTCAGTGCTGCTCTGCTATTCATTTCAGTGGCTGATTGTCTTTTGAGACTGGGTTGCCGTGTCCTTCTCCCAAGCCTACAGCACCTGGTATTCCCAGGTGGTCTCCCATCCAAGTACTAACCAGGCCTGACCCTGCTTAGCTTCCAAGATCTTATGAGATCGGATGCCACAGTGGTATGGAACCAGGATGATGGTATTATAGACTGTTAAGTACCCAAGTTTCTGCGCCTCTCCCCCTTCCCTCCCCCCCATGTTCATTCAGGCTCCTGTGGTCTCAAGGGATTGGGAGCCTCCAGAGGAACCCACCTCAGATACAGAACTCTTGATGAAGTGAATTCAATACCTGACATGTGCCAGTGATGGACCAAAGCATATCAGGACCATCAGGTCAACCTAGGTGACTCCATGATGTGGTTTGACTATAGCACCATGATAAGCCAGGTTGGTTGCACTCTGTTTAGCTCCCAGACATTGGATAGCCCTGCTCTGTAGGAAATTCCCTCTGGACTGGGCATGGTCGTGCACACCTGTAATCCCAGTGACTCAGGGGTGGAGCCAGGAGGATTGCAAGTTCAAAGCCAGAGGCAACCTGCATAACTTAATCTCAAGATAAAAAATTAAAAACAAAACAAAACAAAAAAAATGGGCTAGTGGTGCAGCCCAGTGGTAGACCACTTGCAAAGTATGTATGAGGTCCTGCTTCAACTCCTAAATATTACAAAAAATATTTTTTTTAAAGGGGAGAGATTTCCTCTGTCAAGGGAGAGTCATAGGGGTGTACGTGACATTACAATGTGGTCAATTTAGGTTGCATGTGGGAGAGAGTCTGCATGTTAGGGCTGAGTTTTAATCCATGTTCCAGGACCACTAAGCAAGCACATGTGCTTACACTGGGATGGCCTGAGGGGCACCACGAAGCCTGTTCTTATCACGTCCCCATCTTTAGTTACCCACAAGGTACCTTGCCTGCTATCCCACCCACAGACAATGAATTTCTTTGGGGCTTAAGGCAAGAAGACCCATACTAAAGTCCAGATGAGAGGACTGTTCATATTTTCATTCCTTACGGAATGGAGTCATAGAATGCCAAAAATGAGGGGAAGCCATGCAGTCCACTTGCTGTCGAGTAAGAACAGTGGGCATGTGATTCACCAAGCCAGGCAGCAGGAGGCCTGACACTGGGCAGCTGTTCTGGCAGCGAATCACATGGAAAGGTTTTGGAGGATTCTGACACATGCCAGGATGTTTTGTTGGGGGAAAGTGGAAGATTATATTGGGAACCATGGGTGCAGTCTGGTATGGTGGGATCATGGGGCAGAGGTGAATGAGGAGACAGCTGGGGATCACTGGGAAGCCCCAAAAGGCTCTGAAGGAGATGAGAGAAGCACAGAGGAGGTGGAGCCCCTGGTGCTCTACGGTGGCTCCTCATTCTCCTAGCAGCTCGCTGGGGTAAGGGAGAGAAGCAGAGGCCACGGAGGGCCTGCACCATCCCTGTTTGCAGGTGAGAGTCGCTCAGAGGACCGTTCCTCCTCTATACACAGCATACGGTCCTTCTGCCTGCTCCATCTGTGTCCACACAGCTTGCCTCCTTCAAGTGACTCTCCATCCTGCCAAATACCATTGAAGGGTCATAGTTATAGACCTGCAAGTAGACAGAGGGGACATGCTTCAGTGGCCTCATTTGCTTTTGTGGTCAGGTAGATTATTTTGCTTGGACTGATGTAATGATCTGTTTGTGACCTAGTAGCAAAAGAGGCTCAGTCATTTTTAAGGGGGGTCTTTTTTCCTTTTCTTTGTCTTGCCTTGCCTTGTTTTGTCTTGTCTTGTCTTTTCTCTTTTTTGTTCTTTTCTGTTCTCTTTTCTTTTCTTTTCTTTTCTACTTGGAGGCTGAATCCAGACCTCTTACACACTTTGTAAGTGCTCTGTCACTGGGCTGTACCCCCAGCCCATTTTAAATTTTTTATTCTGAATCAGAGTCTCATGAAGTTGTATAGGCTGCCTATGGCCTCGAGCTTGCAATCCTCCTGCCTCTGCCTCCTGATTTGCTGAGATCACAGGTGTGCATCACCCCAGCTTAAGTGAGATTTTTAAAATCAAGTGATTAAGTGTGGGCAAACTGAGGAGCATCTTTTAAAAAGGAGATTGATTATCTTGGGTCTTTTGTATGTTTTATAAAGCTCCAGCTGTTCATGGAGCTCAGTTTGTACTTTGGCTCTGGCCTAATATCTCAGCTGAATTGTGTGCAGCCTCTATCCCCAGGGACTGACTATCTGGACAGACAAAAAAAGTACCATGAGTAGATGCCAGGAGAAGTTTATGTATGATATGCAGAAAGGGTCTGCAAATGAGAAGTGATGAGTCCCACCTGGGTTGGAGACAAGCTGCCCAGAAGAGGTGCCAAATGAGCCAAGAAATAGGAGAGGAGCGGGCTGGGTGACATGGCAGCCAGAGTAAGCCCAAGTGTGAGGTTGAAATAGAGGACAGAGGATGCACAGTAGTAGCAGGTAAGGCCTCATAATGAGCTACTTGTTGTTGTTGGGTGCTGTCCAGTCTGGTCTGACTCATAGTGACCTTTCGTACAACAGAACAAAACAGTACCTAACACTGCCATGCACACAATCTTTTTTATGTTTGTGCCAATTATTGTAGACACTGTTTTTTCTCATTTTGAGTCACATCACATCAGCAAAAGAAGGTCTGTGGGGCTTTACTCCATTCTTATTATTAAGGTCGACTCCACTCTGAGGAGGTAACTCATCCCCAGTTGTTTCTTGAGTGCCTTCCAGCCTGGGAGGCTCATTTTCTGACACTGTATTTGACAGTGCTTCTGTGCTATTCACAGTTTTCAATGGCTGATTGTTTTGGGAGTGGGATGCCAGGTCCTTCTCCCTAGTCTGTCTTAGTCTGGAAGCTCAGCTGACACCTGTGCACCATGGGTGGCCCAGCTGGTATCTGAAATACAGTGGCATAGTGTTTAGCATCATAGGAACACAAAAGCCCCCACAGCATGATAAGCTGATCGACATGTGGGGGAATGAGTTGGGCAAGGGCTATTTGGTAAGGGCTGTCTGGGGTCACACTGGAGGGGTGGGAGTTCCCAGGTCCCTTGAGCAAGGGAGTGGCTTCTGTTCCAAGGACCCCTGGTGTTGCTGAGTGGAGAACGGGTTGAAACGAGACACATGCCTGTGTGACTTGTAGCAGCTTAGACAGTGTTCTGCTCAATGTGATGCCTGGCTGGCCCCACAGAGCTGGGTCGTGGCCCTGTCCACCTACGTCCAGAACAGAACTCTCTGAACAAGTCCTGAGCATGCAGATCAGCCCCTCCCACTGCCTGAGAACCTCCCACCCAAGGAGCTGGGAACATCCCAGCCTTACCTCTCTGGTGTGGGAAAGATGATAGGTGGATGAGGAAAGCAGGCAAAATAGAGAAGAAGAGACCTCAGCCTTCATGGAGACTTGGCCTCTTCCCTGGGAGGCCCCTCCTCCCCAGCCCCCTGGTCCTCCCACCTTGACCCTGGACACTGTCACTCACTCAAGTTCAGTGGGTGAGTTTCATAGATCTCACCCCAGGGGTGGGAGCCGGGCATAGGACAGGGAGAAGAGACATTGTCTTGCAGGTGGAGGTCCCCACTGGGGAAAGTGGCAGCTGCCACCCCTGGTGACATGGGAGATGAGGTGAGGAGGGACAAGCCTGCTTCACAAAAGCAATCTCATCATCACAGCCACGCACACCATGATGGAGAGGTCCAGAGTCTTGTTAGGCTTCTGCCTCAGTTGTGGCCAAAACAGGGAGACAGGGCAGTGGACAGGAGACAGGAGAGACTGCATCAATCCAAAGCAAGAAGAACCAAAGTGGCAGGTGGGGAACCCCTGAAGCATAGGAAGTGCGTTTTTCTTATCATCAGAAATTGACGTGTGGCTCTGGGTGGCCCTTGTTCTTTCTGAGTCTATTTCTCTATTTGTAAGACATGAACGAGGGCCAGAGGAGCCTCCAGGGCTGGAGTTGCTAAGCGGCGTGTCCCTCTGCAGGGAGCTGAGTCTGCATCCAGGGAGCTCCATCTGGCCCTGGGAGCCTTGTTTACAGAGCATTGCTCTGTGCTCTGTGGGTCCCTGCTGCCTCCCCACCCTGCTCCCTGCTTCTCTGAAGGAGGCTGATCCCCAAGGAAAAGCCGAGCATTCTCACTGGAGGCCCTGAGCCTGGGCATGCCTTCCACCCAGCATCAGGCTCTGATTTTAGGCTTCCATAGGTCTCAGTGAAACTTTCCTCCCTGTCTACAGCCCAAGGGGACACATTGGCCTTCATTTCCCTCAAAATCCTCCTCCCTGGCTTCGAACACACTTACCCATCGCTCTTGAAATGATCTGAAGCACTTCTGGAAGTCTCTTTTGTGTTCTTCTTTAGTTTCGTCCTCCATCACAACAACACTCCATGTCACACATCATTTCTGGTGTGACAGTTTCTGTCCAACAAAAATGTTACAGTGTGTCCTCATCCACTTCATTTACTGGATCTGGCACTGTGCAACTTCTGGTTCTTCCCTCAAATCTAAATGACTGTGAAAGGTAAATATTTTGAATGGATACAGGACATTGAGGCAGCCACACAGTGGATCTAAATGGGGAGTAGTTTGAGGAAATGTTGCCTTGGCTTTACCACCCTGGTATCTGATCTGGTCAGATCTCGAAAGCTAAGCAGGGTTGGGCCTGGGAATACCGTGTGCTGTAGGCTTGGGAAAAATACCTGGCAGCCCACTCCCAAAACAATCAGCTATCAAAAACCCTATGAATAGCAGAGAAGCACTGACATAGGGACTGGCATGGCACAGTGTGGCATGGCACAGTGTCAAGGACTGTTTCTTCTGTTGTCCACAGGGTTGCTATGAGTTGGATTGGACTCCACGGCATCTAAAAACAACAATGGCAATATGTCTTTTACTGTAATATTTTTTTAATTTAAGCATTCACCATGCTTTTTAAAATCAGAGCTTGTGCACTAGGAACTTTAGAGATGACAAAAAGCTATCTAACATTTTGTTGATGGGAGGTGAAGGCCCATGGAGGGCCAGTAACTTGTTTAGGGTCTCCCTGGCCAGGGAGCTTGCTACTTCTCAAATCCTTTTCCATTAGCTCTCTCTATTTTTTTCATAAACAGGAACTTAGAAAGTGACCCCAATGTTGTTCCTGAAGTAGTTTTGTTTCTGTTTACTCTCTTGGGTCCATTAGAAATCTGCTTAACAGGTTTTCCTTCTCGAGAATACTGAGTCTCAAGAAAGGCACCTACATTGAGTGGCTGGCCTTAAAGGACACCTGCAGATGTGATGTACAGGCAGGTGACTCACCATTCCAGACCTGAGGTCTGGAGGCACTGGGCCTGGATCCTGGTGATGCTCCTTGTCTCACACCCTATCTGAACCCAACCTCCCATCTATGGAGATGACAGCATTGAACAAACCAAAACCAGCATGGCCACACAAGGCATTTGTTCTTATCAGCCCCCACCTCCCTACAGGAGTAGATGAATCTCCTGAGCCCACTCCTGGGGTACTGAAGAGTTCTGTTTGATGAGTTCAAGCTTCTGCACTTGAGTCTTCTTGACCCGCAGATATATTGCTACAGAAAACCCTGGAGTTGGAGACCATTAAAGTGCTTTCTGAAGTCAGACTGCAGACTATAGATTTATAGAGAAAGGTTGTGTTAGGGGAAGGTACCCACAGCATAAAAGCTAGGGATCCTCTTGTGGACGAGCTGATGGGTGGTGTGGGAGGGAATTAAACTGTCCTTCATGAGCAATGCAGGAGGAGGAGAAAGAGGCGAGGAAGCTAATGGCCGGAGAGATCCCAGGAAGGTTCTATGGAAGTTTTTATGTGACAGAGACTGTAGTCCCCTCCAAAGGCTGCAGTCATATTTGTCATGCTGATGGGTGTCCCACATGAGGCTGGATCGTTCTGTGGGAATGAGGACAGAGGGGAACTCGCTTTGAGATGGGCATGCACTGGGACAGAGCAGCTCATGGGGGCTGGACCCATGGGACCTGAAGAAGGACTGAGTTAAGGGTGGTCAGGGACTGGTTGCTACTGATAACAGCGAAGGTGGCCTCTTATCTGCCTCCCTTCAGGAGCCCCTGTGTCTGCTGGATCCTACAGACGGGAGTGTTGGGAGCATTGATGGGTCCACCTGCTCCCCAGTATCTCTCCATACATCCCCAAACTCCTTTCTGAAGCTCCTGACCCCACTTGTGGGGTATTGAAAAGTTTTGTGTGATGAATTCAAGCTTCTGTGCTTGAGTCTTCTGGAGATGCCGATATATTGCAATGGAAAAACCCTGGAGTTGGGGACTATTAAAGCGTTTTCTGAAGTCAGGCTGTGGACTGTAGATTTATAGAGAAGGTGTCTACAGCATAAAAGCCAACCATATCCAATATCTTTCCCAGACAGAAATGATATGTCAGCAGGTAAAATAAATAGTATGCGGAAGGGGCTGCAAATTACATCATCCAGCCTGGCCTGTGCCATGTAGGGTGCCTACGTGCCCAGCGGTCCCAAAGCTCGAGAAGGGGGGAAAACTAAACAGACATAAAAATTTGCCTTTGCAGAAAGGGCCATCAGTTTTCTGCCTCCCTTTCTTTCCCAAGAGGCTGCAGAGCTTGGGGAATTGAGCTGTTCTCCATTTCTGGTTGGATCGGTCCTAGGGTCAGGAGGGGAGATGGCTGGATCCTACTCAGGGGAAGTCCTGGCCACTCAGGTTTCCTAGACCTCATTGGAAGGGGACATTGCAGGGCTGGTGGCCTGAGTGACACCATCTGTTCACAAGGCGCTTCCCAGATCCGCCTGCTCACAGCTCTCAGAGGCAGACATGTCACAGACCCAAGTTTGATGAAAGTTTAACAGTCGCCCACAAAGGGGGCTGCGCCACCCTCCACAGCCCTCCCCACAAGGCCATGCATGGCCTGGGCAGATGGCTTCCCTCCTGGCTGGCGGCCCAGACCCCTGAGTCTGAGGTGTGAGAGTGAGCATAGGAACCTGTCCCTCGCCATTGTGGGTTGGTGGCCTCTCCCTACAGAGAGGAGCTTCAAGCATTCCAGCAGATGGGATCACAGCTGCATCATTCAGCGACTTTGCAAGACACACACCTACCTTTCTCCCTCAGGTGTGAGCCTAGGAGCTTCGGGAGAGCCAAACTGACCCATTGGGCCAAGTGGAAGAGAGAAACAGACTTGCCTCTGACACTGCAGGGGTGAATGGTGTCTCCCCCAATTCATGGGAACCTCAGCAAGGAGCCTTGTCTGGAAAGAGGGACTGTACAGATGTAACTAGTTGGGATGGGCTCATGCCAGATGAAGGTAGCCTCTAAATCCAGGGACCGGTGTCTCTGTAGGGAGAGTTGAGGACACAGAGACACAGGAACATGGGAAGGTGGAGGCAGCCCCGAGCCAAGAAACACCAGAAGTTGGAAGAGGCAGGAAGATTCTCCCCTGGCACCTTCAGAGGGGCAGGGCCTGCAGACACCTCGATTTCAGACTTCCAGACTTTAGAACTGTAGGAGAATAAACTGCTGTTTCAAGCCACCCAGTCAATGATGTTTGATTATAATAGCCGTGGAAGATTAGGGCCGACATCGTGGCTGGAGTTCACCTCCCTCAATCTGTGCTGCTTCTCAAGAGGCTTCTTCCCAAGAATGTGGGTTCTGCTCACAGGTAACCACTGGGGTCACTTAAACCTTCAGCTCCCAGGTCTGTCCATGACCAACAAAGCTGCCACAGCTCATCCCCTTACTAACAAAATGCTGTTGTTGTTAAGTGCCGTTGAGTTTGACTCACAGTGACCCTATAAATAAAAAGAAGCACTCCTCCACTCTGTGCCAGGCGCACGATCTTATTTATGTTTAAGCCTCTTGTTGTGGACACAGTATCAATCCAACTAGTTGAA